>OX578137.1:143799088-144069950 GCA_951213105.1 Amaurobius ferox
CAGCGCATTTCCCTTACATTTCTCTACAAATGTACCAAATTTCATATTTTTGGATGCTATAGTTTGTGCTGTACGAGACAGAGAAATTAGACTGACGCCCCCATACAGAATAAAATTTTTCACTTCAGAAGTGCATAAAAAGGAGAATAGGTCATAACCTACATAGAAATTTATTGCTGTTTACAAATGCCAGTCGTTTGGCCGCTAGGCCATTAGACAGCGAGCTCTAGTATTTCTCATTGATTGATTTAAGAGTCACTAGTGCAGGGCACTCGTCCAAATGTTCTCCAGACATAGGCTATCCGAGGTTACATAAAATACAATCCAGGGAAGCAGCAAGCCCAATTCGATGGAGATGAGCCCTGAGACAGTCATGACCAGTCCGAAGTCGGAACCTGGGAATTACTTCTCGTCGAGGAGCCTCTGGAATGACAGAAATATTCTTGCTGATGACGCTCCATAGCTTTCCCGTAGAAAAAGAACTAAGGCTTGGAAATATTCAACTGCGTAGGTACATGCCTACAAAAATTCGTGGTCTTACTATTGTTAGTCTGTCCAGGACGCGAACTCTCAGCTCAAATATTCTGTCTTTGCTTTTGACATTACATATTTCTTATACTGAATTATACATCGATAAAATAACTATTTCCAGCATATTCCTAACAGTTCCCTACAAATGTATCAAATTTTTATATTTTTGTATGCTATAATTTTTATGGCACGAGATAAGAAAAGAAATTCTTACGGCACGAGACAAGAAAAGAAATTCTTACGGCACGAGACAAGCTGCGTCAGCTATATTTTTAATATAGAGATATTAGTAAATATCCTTTCCTAGGGCAATATTGAAATAGAAAAATGAAAAAAATATTAAATATTTCAAACAAATTTAGAAAATTTAAATTAGTAGCATTTTTTAACTGAGTGTTACATATTGACATTTTTTTCATCGAATTCGAATTTCAATAGATATTTAACTTTAGAGTATATTTTGAAATTTTTACTTTTAAATAATACCACAGCACCGTAGATTTCTATTTAGTTGGAGTCATGATGATCTCACATCGAGCGTTCCTTAAAGAAATCTTGAAAAATAAGTGTGGCTAATTTTATTAAGTAATTTTTAAACGCAATTTTATATTTAAAGAACTGAAACAAACAACTTGAAATATTTCAAGATATCTTTCAGAAACTATAGCCTTTTTACGAAATAAATAGCAATAATAATAATGTAAAAATTAAATATATTAAATACGGATTATTAAATTTATGATTTCAAAGTTATTAACGCGATAACTCGTTTGATACAATTCTTAGCTATCACAATCAGGTCATAATGAAGAAAGAAATATTTCTTAGGTAGGATAAGATATAACAATTTTGCCAAAAAAAATATATTCTTAGTGAAAAAATATTCCAGATGGTGTTAAAGAGTGAATATTTAGACTCTGGTAGGAATACTGTAAAACCCTTGTACTTTAAGCCTGATAAAACCGTTTGTACTGAGGGTCGACGAATCAACACTTATAGATATTCATCTGTGCAATCATGTGTTCAATGGTCAACGTCATTAACTATGTTTCAAATACACCACTTTTTGCATTCACTATTGAATAGAGTATAGGTAGATCTCTCCATATTTAAGGTATTCCCCTAAAATTTTGTGCTCCGATTTTTGACTCTGATAACAATACTATGCATATAAAGAGCATTACTTGGGAAATAAAACATTTATCAGGCAGTACCGCTTGCATGTTCGCAATATTAACAAAAATTAAACAACAAAATAAAACAAACGTACAACGAAAATGATAAGTGCCGCTATATAATTATGCTTCACAATGAAAACACGTTTTCCATTTTTGGAAATAATTTTTTGAATCATTTCGAAATGTTTTGACCAATTTTTTATCTGTAACAAAGAAGTTTTACTTAAACATCTCTTAAATACCTTTTTAAGTATATGTATTTAGGGACTAAAGGTAACACTTTACTTTTATTTAAATTCTGTATAAGAAATTTCTTCAGTATATAAAACCTAGTAACACGTTTTGGAGGTTTATACCATTGTTATATATTGCAGAATGCTGCATTATGCATTTTTGCTTCAAAAGTGTTGCTGTTGAGACCCAGACCGTCCGACCTACCAGAAAGGTGTAAGGTAACCGTTTGGACGGCCGGGAAGTGCCACCCAATTTAGACCGGAACCCAGTGGGGGAGACATCCACAGGGACCGTACCTTACTTCCCCTACCACCAACCTCTCGGAAGGACTTACGGATCCACATGTTTAACGTGATCGTACTCCGCATGAACACGGCGGCAGTTGTGGCAGCCTGCAAATCCAGCGCGCAAACCACCAGGCTGCCGCGCCCGAAATGTGCCAACAGCATGCGGTGTTCCCAGGTGGTCACCCACCCAAGTACTAACCGCGCCCGATGCTGTTTGACTTCGGTGATCTAACGAGAACCGGTGTTATCAGAAAGGTAGGGCCGTTGGCCTGCTCCAAAAGTGTGCCGAAGCTGATTAATGTTCAAAGATATACTTATTTATTATTGCAGCATAAATTTACATTTCTAATACAACACATGTTTTATCTTTTTCTTATAATTAAAAATTTATTTTTAAATTTCTGGATTTAGTGAGGTTTCTTTTCTGTAACACTACATGTATTTTTCTTTGATATTAAAATATGCAAATGTTCTTTTCAGAAAAAAATAATTAGTTACTTACAAGTACATAATAATTTTGAGATGCCATATTTCTTAACGCGCATCTTCCTGAAATAAAGAGTCTTAAATGATATGGATATGTTATCCAAAACTTTGTATTTCCTTTCTCAAGCCAATGCTGCACATAAAAGGAAAATAAAATTCAAATTTTGCTATGGAAATGTAATTGACAATTTCCCCATCCCCAGCAAATCTTTTATCTCGAACATCGAAAGATTTCCGTAGTTTGCAATTTATAACAGATTCCCGTCCTGAAAAGGATCAGAGTCCGGCAAACTGGAGTACTTCTCCAGTTTTGATAAAATCCAGATCATCATCCACGTTTCCTGTTTCTAAGGCATGGATAATTCGTGTCTCCGGTATTTTCGAGTAACTCAAAATGATAAAATAATGGGAACGAATGTTCGAAAATATAATCTTTTTAAAAGGATTTGTTTAACTGAATTACTTTTACTTCATCCTGTAGAAAAGTGAATGTATTGTTTCCTGCAAATTCGAGATTTTTCACAGAATACGAATGTTTTGGGGCGTAAGTAAATTTACCTCTTGGGAAGTTGTTAATTTTCTTTGTACAAAAAAAAGATTATTTTTTGTTTAAAATTTACGTTTTGATCAAGCATTCTCTATAAAACTGCAAAGCAAGCCTCGAAACATTTGATATTTTTAAATCAAGTATTGAAGTTTATTAAATTTAAGTTTCCTTAACTTACAATGGACTTATTACATATTTCCATAGGAAACTCATACAGGAAAAAAAAAGGACTCAACTTTTCGTAATATGCATTGAATTTTGCAAATAGAATCAAAAATTATTTTATACTCGTTGCAAGCAGTTGGAAGTTAAGTTTCTAAAGATCGTACATATATATTGTATAGAAGTATTTTCTTGATATAATCGCAAGTATCGACTACTCCATGTTGTAAATCATATAACTGGGCCACTCATGTTGCTATCTGCAATGACAGCGCGATCCTTGCTTAAAGATGACACTATTTAAGTTAGTTCTGTGAGTAGAAACTTAATACTTGCAGTTTCCTACAACTCCTCAATCTCGACGAAATATAATGTCTAAGTCGTTGAATACTCAATTTGTCAGCAGCTATAGAGATCCTTAAAATTACGACAAATTATAACTTGTTGCCATTGCAGCTATCACTCAATTTGTCAGCAGCTATAGAGATCCTTAAAATTACGACAAATTATAACTTGTTGCCATTGCAGCTATCACTCAATTTGTCAGCAGCTACAGAGATCCTTAAAATTACGACAAATTATAACTTGTTGCCATTGAAGCTATCACTCAATTTGTCAGCAGCTATAGAGATCCTTAAAATTACGACAAATTATAACTTGTTGCCATTGCAGCTATCACTCAATTTGCCAGCAGCTATAGAGATCCTTAAAATTACGACAAATTATAACTTGTTGCCATTGCAGCTATCACTCAATTTGTCAGCAGCTATAGAGATCCTTAAAATTACGACAAATTATAACTTATTGCCATTGCAGCTATCTACTTAATGACGAAAAGCGATAAAAAGCTTGTACTTGGTACAATAGTGTTGTTAATTGTAATGAGCGAATGATTTGAGCTATATTTTAGATAGCGTTACATTTATCTTAAATTAGGTTGGTTTAAGTGCTCTAGACAAAACGAATATTGAATAAAGCCTTTCAAAGTTATGATGTATACCTTATTTCTCGATTAAGAGTCCCATCGTTTAATAAGAGTAAACGATAAAAGTACAGACAAAATACTTTTGGTGTATAAGTTTATATCAAAAATTCAACTTTATGAACTTTAGTTTTGTGAGATTTTGTTAATTCAAATTGTCGCATAAGTAATGTATTTTAATTTTACACTCAGGTTCAGTTACAGGCCCAAGTAAATGATTTATTCTAAGGCCGCACAAGAACTTAAATATAATAAACAAAATAAATTAAAAATAAATTAATTGCACTCATGTTTATGAAAATTGCAACACCATGACGGAATGATCAGATTGGAATGACATTTATACCACATATTACTAATGGTGATAGAAATAAATGTTTTCCGTTTCAATCCAGAAACATAACATTGCAAGCCCAAAATCACTATTTTGCGAAGCCGCCCCTAGCGGTAATTAGAATTTTAAAAGTCACGGCATTGAATTAAAAAGAGTTTTGATCTTTTTCTGGGGTATTGCCTGCCAGGTTCTTCGATTTGGGTCTACAGTACATTGGTGGTGACTGCTGGAGTGGCAATGGCCCAGTCGCTGAGTGACCATATCCCGTTCCTTTTTAATCGGTGATATGTCTGGCGAAAGGGCAGGCCACGGAAGAAGCGGTATCTGCTGTACAGTGAAAAAGACTTGGACGTAAAATGTGGTCGTAACACTTGGTAACATGTGGTCGGGCGTTCTCTTGTGTGGAATATAGCACCAGGAGTGTGCTGAAGGAAGAGTACACTTTCGATCTCCAAAACCTCCCTGATTTAGCTGTTGCTGTAGAGCGTGCCCGAAATGCGTAGCAGCCAGGATCGCCTATGTTAGCCAATGGTATCCCACACCATCGCACTTTACGTTCGTGCCGTATGACGCTCTAAAAGGTATGCAGGAAGATGTCGCTCACCACAATACTGTCTAGCGCATATTCGGTGATCATTGTAGTCCAGGTTGTAGCGAGATTCGTCCGAAAACACGATCTTGTGCCAATTCTAAAGGCATGGTCTGTACTCCTCCGACCATTATAACCTGAGGCGTCGATGGTTCAGGGTAAACCAAGAGGATATTTAAATATTTAAACCTCTTTGGGAGTCATCCTTGGGGTTTGCTTGGGGTATATTTAAATCTTTTTGAGTTCAACGGAATCCTCCGCAAAGGAATGCTTGCAATCAGCCCTCTGCTAAGAAGCTTTCGAACCGTAGAAGCAGACAATGTCACATCTGTAGCCCATTCTCCAGTACTGCATTAACACTCGAAAAGAATATGTGCGATTCGTTACCACCATATGGATGAGATGTCCACTATCCTATATTGTCGTCATAATACGTTGTCCACTGCCGGATTTTCCACTCATACGTTTCTTTTTGGTCCACAGTTTCCACGCTCAACAGAATCCTCCGCAAAAGAATGCTTGCAATCAGCCCTCTGCTAAGAAGCTTTCGAACCGTAGAAGCAGACAATGTCACATCTGTAGCCCATTCTTCAGTACTGCATTAACACTCGAAAAGAATATGTGCGATTCGTTACCGCCATATGGATGAGATGTCCACTGTCCCATATTGTCGTCATAATACGTTGTCTACTGCCGGATTTTCCACTCGTACGTTTCTTTTTGGTCCACTGCTTCCACACTCACATTGCTGTCGTGGCATTATGCACATACGGGCAGTAATATCCCGGTACGAAAATACTCCTTCCCTCAGGACGATTTTACGTACCTTTTGACGAGGAATAGTAACTCCAGTAGAATAGTTTTCAACTCGCGAACACCAATATCATATTTGTCTGACTCTTCCACAGCCCTCTATTTATACCCCTAGATTGACCGTTCCGAGGCTGTTGCAGATCCCAGGCATGTGCAATCACTCTGAATTTATAATCAATTGCATATCCTACCCTGATTTTCATGTTTCGTACGTTTCATTCTATTCTGACAATTCCTTCATGGTGTTGCAATTTTCATAAACATGAGTGCATATTTTAAGCAATTTGCAACTAGTGCCTTTATAGATTGAAGTGCGTTAAATTGCATAATATATCCTGCATTGCTAAAACTTCAGTTCGATTTATATCTCCGTTTATTACAATTATTCGATCTCGATGCCCAAGAGGTTGAGCCTCACTGGTATATGTAGTTGTAAATAGTATATATGCAGAATTGTATTATTTCCAATATACCATATTTGTATTATTTCCAAATTGGTCAACTAACTCATAAGGTCCCTTGAATAATTAAAAACCCGTTAACGATTAGTTTTTAAGTGCAAAAACCTAAACAATCTCTTGTTGCGAAGAAAACACATAACTTATAAACATTTCGAAGAGTCCATCGCTAGATACGGCGAATAAACTCCCTAAACTCACGCTGCTGGTGAGGGAAAAGGCCCCTATAACGTTACTCCAGGCCCTCGTGGGGTATTTAGAGTAACTTCAGAGTGATATTATACTGGAGAGACCCTATACAGGGTGTCCCATCAAGACAGTCCAAACTCTGAACTGCCAGATTCCTCGCTTGGAATACATAAAAATTGCCAAAGAACTGTCCTTCTCCGTCCGTTAGTTTTTTAGATAAATGCGAGAGAAAAGTATGACGTCATATCCGGAGTACAAAAAACAACTTGGAAACATGAACATCGGTATTTGCATATGTTTATATAGAAAGATGTTCAAAATGTCCACTGCGCATATCGAGGCATGCATGCGCTGACTGCACACGTTGCAGCAGCGTGGTGTCCACAAAAATACACATAGCATGAAGACGAGTAACTAAGTCACTTTCTGTAGTAAATAGGTCTTGATAGACCAATTTCTTCAGATGGTCCCATGGGAAGAAATCCAAAGGTGTCAGATATGGCGGTCATAAAACCGGGCCCCCACGTCCAATCCAGCGGTCTGGGTATTCCATATCCATCCAATTACGTACAGGAGAGCTGAAATGCACCTGAGCTCCATCATGCTGGAACCATAGGCCGTGTATTGCAGCTAACGTTATGTCATCTAGGAAATCGGTTAATACGTCACGGAGAAATATTAAATATGAATGTCCCGTGAGCCGTTCGGGCAGCAGATATGGTCCAATCATGCGATTGCCTAGTATGCCGGCCCACATATTTACAGACCACGGCGCGCGCATGCATGCTTCGATATGGTCGGTGGACATTTTGAGCATCTTCCTATGTAAACATATGCAAATACCGATGTTCATGTTTCCAATAAAAAATTTTTTTGTATACCGGGTATGACATCATACTTTTCGCTCGCATTTTTCTTGAAAACTATGGGTCGTAGAGGTACAGTTCTTTGGCCTATTTTTATGTATTCCAAGCGAGGAATCTGACTGTGCAGAGTTTGGGCGGTCTTGATGGGACACCCTGTATAGGGTCTCTGGAAGTTACTCTAAATACCACATGAGGGCCTGGAGTAACGTTATATACAGGGTGAGTCGGAATTGTTTTTACAAAAGCAGAGGGGTGATAGTACCCCACCAGATGAGCAATAATTACCATGGAACATAGGGTCGCATTGCAGTCAGAGAGACAGAAAAGAGTAAAATTAGAATACGAACCTGCACGTACACCAGTGTTGGGAAAGCGAATGAACGATACCAAACATTGCACAAACAGATTTATTGTGCAGCGACAAACTCACAGCAAGTGCTCAAAGTGGTGACCACGCGTGTCGTTGCGCCGTTCACACCGGCGAAGGAATGACTGACGCACCCTCTCGAATATTCCGGGTGTTGTGTTAATGTGGTCTGCGGCAACAACGATGCGCGCGACGAGATCTTCCGCCGAGTCCACAGGCGTCTCGTACACTAAAGATTTCATGTGGCTCCAGAAGAAAGAGTCCAGTGGGAATAACTTGCAGCGTTGAAGTTGTGCCGGTTTTTAAAGGAGGACAACGTGTGCTCTGATTGGCTATCGCCGGAACCTACTAGGAGCCAGTTATGTGGATTCTGCTCCCTGGACATTTGCATACAGTAACTGCGTTCGTGTCTGGCGTAGGAGATACTACGTAGACAGGTACACAATGACGTCCGAGGTGCTGACTGCTTCATGCTCGAAGCGGGTCGACGTGCCTCTTTTCTGCCTCTCACAGTGCAATGCGACCCTATGCTCCATGGTAATTATTGCTCGTCTGGTGGGGTACTAACACCCCTCTGCTTTTGTAAAAATAATTCCGACTCACCCTGTATACAAAAGCGTGGAGACAAATGAGGGAAGACTGAGATGTTAGAAGAGTTTACTAGGAGGACTAAAGTAACACGAGGGCCCGAGATTTAAGTTGCTCGGCCTCTTTTTGGTGAGCCTTGGGTCTGGACGCGGTAAAGTAACACGATACTTTGAGTCCTTTAAATTACAGATACCTTATTATTTGCAGAATCACAGTTCAAAAACATGGTAAAAGAAACACTTAAAAAGCCAGCAAAGTTACAGACTCCAACTAAACTTCGTATATATAGATAGTAAATTTTATAAAGTTGAAAACAGTTGTTAATTTTAATTGGTCTGAATTTTACATCCCATTGAGAATGCTAGTTTAATATAAGTACTTGGAAAATGAGGTCAGAGTTAATATATCATACTGTCCTTACATTCGAACTATACATATCCATATTGAAAAATATCAATTTCCATCCGATTTGTATCGAATTCAGATATCACGTTCATTACACGTGATTAATCTGAAGATTAAACTACTACTTTGTGAATTTGCACGTTGTCGACAAGTTAAATATTCTCTTCAAATTTAGAGCAAAATCTGCATTTACGGAAAATTCTGAAATTATAGATATTGCAGGTTTGATATTTGAGAAAAATCACACACAAAAAACAATTACTCGACAACTCAATAGTTATTTTACATCAGTTAATGATTTTTGCTCATAAAAAATCGTCTTGTCATAGCATTTCAATAAACTCTGAAATGCTCTTATAGTTCGTATCAGCATCAGTCTTGAATTAAATTACTTAGATAAATAAAATACAAATTACTTAGATAAATAAAATACAATAAAATACACACAAATATAATTTTTGTACACACCTTCAGTTTAAGATAGCTCAAAAAAGTATAAGTTGAAGAGAACATAGACTTTGTAGAGCTCTGAGACTCGAGCAGGCACCATTGTAACTTAATGAACCTTGAATAGAACTATGTTGTGCGGATTTATCGACTTTGGTTGCGGGATTACCTATTCGTAATTACTTCGATCTGTCAAACAAAAGTGGCAGAACTCTAAGCTTGGCATTACTAGATACACCGGACCTCGCGGCCAGGGGCAATAACACACAGATGCAATTAGTGAAATCAAAACACAGTTATTGTTATTTCACTCAAATTGCAACAGCTAGCTGCTTAATTAATTTAGAGACACATACCAAATAGTCAGTATTGCACTTGCTCATTATTTAAAACAAATATATCATGAAATGCACTATGACTAGCCTGGTTATATTTAAGTCAACAGTGGACTAGTTATAAAACTTCTATGTTTATCCAACTTTTTTCTAGTGTGTCCAAACCTTGTCTAGGCTAACCTGGGATACTAGACCCATTTAGTCATAATAGTATCCATTAGTGCGGTTTCCACGACTTGTACTATTCTGTTATCTCATGCACTTAGCGACTTTTTTTCCCTTGATTCACCCCGCTTAACCTGCTCAACCAGTTTCAGCTTACTCTAGCCTCGCTTCTTATTAGCCAACCTTCTAACCGTCACTTAACGATCCAGCCAACTATTCTACCCTCATCTCTAACTCACTCACGATCCGAAATTTTACCCTGTCGCCAATTCCAGGATCGCAGATTGTTATTTGACTCGGTGATTGATCTGTCTAACCGAACCAGTAAGGCGTTGTTAATTTAAAGTAAACATAAATTATAATGAAAATTGAAGGAAATAATAACAAAAGATTATGTAAACCTTGAAACGTATACTCAATTATTTGTTCGCACAAAGAACTTAAAATGGCATAAAGTTATAACTTTAACTATTCTTTGATAAACATTAAAATATTTCCATTTTAAGCTCAAAATAATGTTTATACAAGAAATACATTTCATGCAGTATATTAAACTTCAATAAATTTCAGTAACTATTTCTTGAGTTTTAAATGCAATAAATTACATTAATTATTGAGAAATATAATACTATATTCCCCTTTGTATTAAAACTTTTAACATTCAGACTGTTTTATCACTAAACAGAACGAAAATAATGAATGCAGTATACATATTTATATCTTTTGAAATATTAGGACATTACTTTTATTTTGAAGGTAAGCACAACATATTAACAAATATTCTGGCATTCAAACAAAATGCATTTTTGCTGTTGAAAACAAATGCTTACATGTGATCATAAATAATCATCACATAAGGGAAAAATACATTTTTGGAGAAAATTTTATATGATTGCAAGTGGTGTGTATGATGGTATGGTTGCGAGTGTTGTGCATGGTGGCATGGCTGCAAGTGGTTCATTTTCGACGAACCTATTAAGCATTTTTATGTCCAATAAATTAGTCACAATAGTCACAATGCAGGAGCATTTCCAAATTAGGCAAAATCATATCTTTAAACATCGATGAATTTAATGAATCTTGTAAAACTTGTTTATAATCCTCAGTATTGTTTTGAGCTTCCACCAATTTAACCACATCAGTTGGCGCCGCCTAGGCGGTGAAGTGGATAGCGTCTCCGGCTGCTATCTGGTAGCTCGAGTTCGAATCCCGGGTAAGGCATGGATGTTTATCGAGGATAAAGTCAGTCTTCCGCCTTCTGGGTCCTCGTCCAAATGAGAAACTTCATCCCATCCGACCTTCATCAATGATGCTTGTTTGTAATAAACTTTGTTCTCTTGTCTCGTGTGTTTCTTCGCTGTGTCCTGCTTCCTGAGTCACTGATCCTGTATCGACTCCGTTGAAAACAGGAGGTCATAAGACACAACACAACACATCAGTTCGCGAAAATATTACAATTATATTAACACTTCATAGTGTTCAGCTACAACGTTATGTTTTCCTTATAGGAAACATATATCGTTTGAAAATTGTAAAATAAAATCCAACAGACATAACCTCAGCGGAGAACATTTATCAAGTCTTTACCGCAAGGCATAAGTTAAGGTTTTGTGATCAACATATAGCATAGATTTTCTTGCTTCCAGTACGCGTCGGAAATGTAAAATAGCACAATATACAGCTAAAAGCTCCCGATCATATGTAGAACACTTTTCCTGGGCTGTCGTTAACAATTTTTTTAAAAAATGCTAATGAGTTTGGCCAAAATGTGATTTTTCATGCAATTCAGCACCCATAACTTTATCACTACAATCAGTTATTATCCCAAGATCAGCATCTGACGCCGCGTAAAGGAACAACGTAGCATGTGCTAAAGCATTTTTGCTATTTACGAAACCTTTTTCAGTGTCAGAGCTTCATTTTAAAATTTCCTTTTCTTTCTTAATCCGGTTAAAATTTGTTCAAGGGTGATAAAATAACAACAACGCTAGGAATGAATCTCCGATAAAAATTTATCATGCCAAGATATCATTCGGTAACTTACAATCCAATATCTAACGAACTCTTTCTTTAAAAGGCGTACACCCCATTCCGTTTACTGTATGACCCAATAAATTTATTTCTTCAATCCCGAAAATACATTTCGACGCATTGAGCGTTTCTCCGTATTCCAAAAATTGGCAAAATAAATTGATCTAAATGATCTCTATGTTGATCCCAACTTTTACTAAAAATCAGTATGTCGTTGATATAAAGAAAGAAAAATTCTAATCCATGGAAAATTTCCACAATAAATATTTGAAATGTTTGAGCTGCTCCACATAGACCAATATTCAGATACAGAACATCATGTAATCCGAAAGTCGTTGTAATTACAGTTTTTAGTATATCATCCGTATTTACTGGTATCTGGTGAAATGCTTTTAGCAAATCAGTCTTCGAAAATACAGTATTCCCTCTTAGCATTTGGGTAAAATCTGAGAGAGGGCAAAGGAAATTTTTCAACTTTTGTAACTATTTAGATGCCGACAATCTCCTGTCAGTTTCCAGGCTATAGAACCTTTAGGAATCATATGTAATGGACTAGACCAATTATTTTTTCGGGGGTTGGAGTGGTGGTGGGGTACATATGCCTACTTCCAGCATATAAGACATTTCGCTTTATACGATTTCTAATTTTGCAGTAAGCAATCTTCCCGATCTGGCATTTACTAAAGGTCCCATAGTGGGTATAAAGTGATTGGTATAAAGTGTATCGTGTTTCGACTTCCTCAAAATTTACGGAATTCAATCGTGTAATTTCCGGATATGTTCCTAACAATTCATGATATACTGAATTTCCGCTGACAATTTTAATCATTTTCACTTCATACCTAACTCCTTGTCCTTTACTACTTATTTTGTAAAGGGATCTAATACAAATTTATTTTTATATCAATAATTAATTTACATTTTTGCAAGAAATCGGCTCCAATTATAGGTTTGTTAACATCTTCTATTATAAATGGCCGCTGGAATGTTCGTTTATGTATAAAGTGCATAGCTTAGATCAATAAGTTTTTATTACTTAGCCATTCGCAGCAGTGAGCACAATGCCATTGCTATTTAGTTTGATGATAAATATAATTTTAGAAAGCAGCTAACGCCACTATCTGTATCAATAAGAAACTTTGAAATTTTATCTAAAACATAGAATCTATTACTGCATATTGTAACCTGTAAACTGGAAATCGCAGTAATAATCTTCAGTTCAACTCATTTCTTTGAATGAATATCATTGGGTGATACACACTTGTGAGCTGTTTCATTGAATTCTTCATGATACCAACATAATTCTTTTTTACGACACAGAGATTGCGAATTTCTTAGATCCCTATTTCGACGAGTACAATTGGATGTCTTAGAAATTATATTTTTAAATTGCTGTTTTGTCCTCACCAGTAACTCTTGAATCATAGTTTGAAGTTCAGCGAAGTCTTTTCTGAATTTATCTACATTCACAATTTGGTTCTCAATTGCTTTACTACTCATTGCGTAAGCGGAATTTTCTTCATGATTAATTTCATTTATTTTGTCAGTCTTTACCGTAAATTTATTTAAGCTCTCAAAACTTGTTGAAAGTATAGATTGAACATTTCTTGGTAATTTATTTAGCCACATAGTTTACAAGAATTCCTCATATATGTTCTTTACATAATTCACTCATGTTTCCTAGTATTAGTGACGGTTTCTTAAATCCCAAATATGTGTCATGTAACAGTATTTTAAATTTTAGTTTGTGAATCTTGAAACTGCTCAATGAGACGGTACTCTTATGAGACAGATACTTTTGGTCCGTAAGCGGATCAAATACAGTGTTTGAAGAAGTATAATTTAAGGTTTGGGAATCTAAGACAGATAAAAGAGTATGGTATTTTGTACTACCATAAGTTATTCCTGAGACAACGAAGTTTACTTCTAACTGAGTAAAATACATTTGAACGTCATTGGGCCAGAAATGAGGAATTTTTACCAAAATTCTATCAATATCTTGATGTCCATCCGTGTTTACACCTTGACTATAAACAGTGTATTCTTTCTCAGTATTAAACATTTTCTAGCATTTAATATACTTTACTTTTAATAAACCATTATTGAAAAAAATTGCATAATGCTGCTAGTTTGCAAAGATACTAACATATAATATGGAATCACTTGAAATTTTATGTATAAGGGTAAAATGTCTATATAGTGTAAATTTACTAAAAATGCTCCACAATTTACCACTATTTTCCTTAGGTATATCAACTGAAACTCCAACAAGAGTCCAGATACCCAGTCAAATAATACCTCCGAAAGTAATCTATGTCATACTTTAAGGAACTCATTTTACAGAGAAAATCACACTGATCAGAAAGTAAATTAAAAGTATTTTCTTTACCCCTATTTGATGCAAATTGACACATGTAGTTCGACTGCAGGTCGTGGTCTAACTTTGTCGCCTTTTTGTGATCTGAAACTACCCATCACTTTGTCAGTAAATCCTGAAGTAGTAGAGTGGAATTAGTGTTCTAATACAGGTCACCACTTTGCGGTGAGTGACTCGAACTTCTTAGGTAAAAGGAAACTTCATATTCGTTATCCGGGTACCACTTTGTGGCGTCCTGACTCCACATCTATTGGTAGACTCGGGACATTTTTGCTATAGACAATCTTCTCTGATTTTGAAAGTTGCTCAGTTGAATATATCTACTACAACAGATATACTATATATTTGTCAGCATTCTTACTGAGCTGCTGGAACTCCTCTCGGGACTACATATTTTACTATGATACACTTTGTTTGAGCGGGCCAACGGCCGTACCGTGCTGAAAACACCGGTTCTCGTTAGATCACCGAAGTCAAGCAGCATCGGGCGCGGTTAGTACTTGGTGGGTGACCACCTCGGAACACCGCGTGCTGTTGGCCATCTCGGGTGCGGTATCCCCGTGGTTTGCGCGCTAAGATTTGCACGCTGCCACAAATACCGCCGTGTTCATGCGGAGTACGATCACGTTAAACATGTGGATCCGTAAGTCCTTCCGAGAGGTTGGTGGTAGGGGAAGGAGGGTACGGTCCCTGTGGATGCCTCCCCTACTGGGTTCCGGTCTAAATTGGGTGGCACTTCCCGGCCGTCCATACAGTTACCTTACACCTTTCTGGTAGGTCGGACGGTCTGGGTCTCAACAACAACAACACTTTGTTTGAGCTCACCTACTGAATTCTCTTACTTTCACAAAATAAAAGACACCATTGTAAACTTAAATTTTATATACAAATATAGGACGATTAAAGTTATACATAAACTGTATTCATTAGAAAATAAGCCTCTAGTTACGTGTAATACACGGTGTGGCATATTTGCCAACCAGCTGGATGCGTGCGTACATTAAAAAAAAAACCTGATGTGGGCAACACATGGCTTTCCTTATATAATGCAATGAATTTACTACTTTTACAGTTAAAATAAATGGGTTATTCTTATAGTAGATAGTACTTATATTCTTTCCAAGATACTGAATTTTCTTCAATTAGTCGTCATTTTCATTTATTTAGAGTCATTTTTATCCATTTGGCAAGATGTTCGTTAATTTGGCAACATTTAAAAATGTCGCCAAGTTGGCGACATTCCGCTAAATTCGTCACCAAAATCTCGCCAAGCGTTATGGACGGAGAAATAAGTTATTCTTACAGCAAATAAATGACTATTGGCGTTCAAATTCGAAAGTATTACTCAAAGTATCTTTTCTCGTGATTGGAACGAGTTAGATCCCTGAGAATGATGTCACCAAATTTATAACAAGATAATACATATGAAAAGTAAACATGTTTCTCAACAGTTAATATTTTTTTTTATTTATGGAATTTTTTTTATAAATCTATTTGAAAAATGTGCAATATCTCGAGAACGGCTCATGCTAGCGTTTTAAAGTTTATGTCAATCGTTTTCTAAGGAAAAATTATATGAGAAATGTCTATTTGCGTAACTTTATTAAAGGCTTTGATTTTTTGAGGATTTTTTCAAAATTTCACTCGAAAATTTAGTGGGGTTTTGAACATTCGATTGTGTTTTAAATCAATAGGCTTCCAGTATTCATGCATTGTGATTTTTGTACCAAATTTCATTCGAATCGCACCATTCGTTCGTGAGATATTGTCTCCAAACACACACACAAACACATACACAGACAGACATAACCTCAAAAATGTTCGATTCTTGATCAGGGTTGCTTGAAACGTGCTCTCCCGTCGAAAACTCGAATTTGAATTTTCGGCCCCGTCACAATACTTTCCTTATACATTAAAAATGTAAGGAAAGTAATAGAAACGGACGAGCAAAGACTTAATAGCCAAGGTTAAATATCCTCACTTGCTTGTTGTCACCTACCAAGTGATTTGTCAATGTCGACAATTACGATTTATGCATTATACAAATGCTGAAAATACATACTATTTTGAATGCATAAAAATAAAATTTTGAAGTTCAAAAGGTCATGAACATATTTGAGTCTTCATATATGTCAATGGAATGTCACCATTGATATGCAGAGTGTTTCAGTATTGTTGACTACTGTCTTCGAGCTTCGGCAAATGGTTTTAGACACATACTTTCAATATGAAAATTTGTTAAAATTAAATGTTAAATTATTTCATGATGTGTTTTCTGTGTTGATCGGGGGGGGGGGGGGGGCGAAGAGTATTTTTGGAAAAATAAGAATCTAAATTTTATAGGGTACCTGAAGCAAAATAAAAGTTTAATTGAAAAGTTGAGCAACGCAGTAATTAGTCTAAAGAAGTAATAGCCTCCGTACATTTATTTGCAATATTCGACGTATTTTTGCTTATAAAAATCGGAAATTTTTTCCCGACAAATAATGGGTCACCTACAATAACATTGCGCTGATACGTTGTATGTTATTTCTATTTACAATTTGGAGTCTGCCCTTACAGCATGAGTCAAGAATTGAGGAAAAATAGTCAAATTGGGGTAAACTTGTCAAATCGAGGGAAAGTCTGATATCAATTTTCCCTATTTTGGCGGTTTTAATTTTTATTATTGTAAATATCTTCATGAGATATTGCAAGTAATTTCACAGTTTTTTTCTATTTTGTTCTTAGGGGAACTTATGTAAAGTTAGACGTATTTTTAAAAAAATCCACCCACCGTAAACAAATTATATGAAATAATTTCGCATTTAATTTAAAAAAACTTTCAAATTGAAAGTATATGTCTAATACCAGTTGCTGAAGTATGAAAAGAGAGGTCAACTGCGCTGAAACACCCTGGTATATCTTTATATTATCACTGGTAGTATGTTTAACTAGCAGGAATAGCAATCCTGCAGTCTGTTTTATTCCGTGTCCTTTAAAAACGCATTAATGCGTAGAAATATGAAATATTTATGACAAAAATGTTTCTTACTGTGTCTGTGCAGGAAAAATATGCTTTTCCAAAATTGCATCGTAAATCCTGCCTGGAAGCGGCTGACTCTAGTGACAGCAATACTTAATTTTTGTATGTCAAAATGATTTAAACGAAGGCCGATATGCTATCTTGTAGTTAAATGAAAAGGTTATTTTCAGGAAGTTAATTTTTTAAGAAGGACAGTAATCTGACAAGTAAAATTCATATATAATACAACTGTGTGTATAATTATATATATGTATATAAAATCTGGATTGTATCCTGGATTGTCGTCAATTTGCATCGAAAGCACTTCGAATCTAATGATAATTTTGATTTGATTGTACAGTCGGATGGAAATGATTAAATATAGCAGTTTGAGTTTTCATTTCATCAGTTGTACTAAGTTTTTTTCTCTGCAACGATTATATACCAAAATATACCGAGTTGTACAATTTGAAGGTAACTATAGTGTAATGTCAGAAATGGAAAATTGGGAAATGTGAGAAAGTTTATAATATAGTTATTCTATATGTGCATATTATCAGTGGACAATGGTGATGACTGGAGTTACAGAGGGATCACCGAAATGACGTCGACAATGATAAATTTAATTGTACTGACTATGATTGCTGAGATGTCTCAAAATTATTTACAGCCATAGGTTGCTATTTCCAAAGTCATGAGAAGTCATTACTTTATAAACTTTACCATCAAGCCAAGCAGTGAAGAAAACGTTACTTGGCCTGCAGCACCAATGGTAGGAGCCAGAACGTCCACTAAAATGATTTGTGCGTGATGTTGAAAGGAGTTGAAATTATTTTAGAGTAAAGTAAGTTGTCTGTGAAAGTTAGAACGAGTAGAAGATAGAATCAAAAAGCAGTTGAAGTCCTGCAGAGTAAAGGTATATAGTGTGCTGTGTAGCAAGGCACTCACAAATGGTGACGGTGAAGCTTGATAACTGCACTAGTAGTTGCAAAGTGTAAGTGGTGATCAAGTACTAAATCCCTGTGGTCCGGTCCTCAGATAATTCATAAGGTGTGTTTCTGAAAATATGGCATGCTTCGAGCTTGAAATTATCAGTGAGAAAAATGAGTGTCATTTTATTCACAGTTAATACATTTGGGAACTGAGCATACATCACAATTCAGCCATACAGGATTGATACATTCGGAAGTGATAAATGTTATATCCTCATATATCGATCCCAATATCTAACCGATGATATACATGATCTAAAACATTGAAACTGTTCCTAATGATTTAAAAGCAACTGTACTATTTTTATATTTGAGATTTAATGATATAAATAAATAAATGAAATATTTGATTAGAATTGTGTAATTACTGAACGATTAATGAAATGCAATACAGTAGGGCTAATGGTAAGTATATCAATGGAGAGTTCATGGGGAAGTTTTGAGGTCACCTACTAATCACGCGATATACCTAAGAAAAAATACTTCCAATTTATATTAGATAATATCCTTGCACTACATATAAAGATAGTAGTAACCAGCAGACGTTTCTTCATATTAATTTAATAAAGTTTACGAATATTTCTAAAATAAAACATTCGTCCATTTATTTTTGTTTAAAAGTAATTACAAAGCACTCGAGCATTTGATAAACATTAAAATAATTAATTATTAGAATAGATACACATTAGTTTTAATAAACCATTAAATTAAAGACAACCAATCATAGGTTTAAAAAGTCGTTTAATAAAACTTCCTTTCTTAACGTACATAAGTTTACAAGGTCAAAGCGTTTTCGGGCATCACCATGTCCTTCATCAGTGACGAAGTGGCAAAATACAGTGCCAACAAATGCATACTTTTAGACAGAATCAGCAGACAAAATTTACATATTATATACATGGCCCACTCAATAAGTCTCCGGTCTAAGTAAGAAAAGCATTTTTGTTTAGAAATTCGACTTTATTCATCAACATACTCTCCTTCAAGAGTGATACATTCATTCCAACGCTCCTCTAACTTTTCGATGCCTTTTTTGTAGAACGATTTGTCTTTGCTCTAAAAATAGGCCTCAGTTTCGGCAATCACTTCTTCATTTGAGCCAAATTTCTTTCCTGGAGCATCTTTTTGATGTCTGCAAAAAGCCAGTAGTCACTGGGGGCCAGATCTGGAGAGTACGGTGGGTGAGGAAGCAATTTGAAGCGTAATTCATATAATTTAACCATCGTTTTTATCGACTTGTGACACGAGGCATTGCCTTTGTGGAACAGCACTTTTTTCTTTTGCATGCGAGGCGGTTTTTTCTTGATTTCTACACTCAATCGATCCAATAATGCCATGTAATAATCGCTATTGATAGTTTTACATTTCTCAAGATAGTCTGGGAACAAAATACCATGCACATCCCAAAATACCGATGCCATAATCTTGCAAGCTGACTTTTGGGTTTGGGGTCGCTTTGGGCGACTTTCACCGGTTGCTTTCCACTCACCTGACGATCTTTTTGATTCAGGTGTGTAGTAATGGATCCATGTTTCATCCATTGTCACATACCGATGCAAGAAATCCTTCTTATCCCGATTGAACAGCTCCAAACAGCGCTCTGAATCTTCGACGCGTTTTTATTTTATCCGGTGTGAGCAAACGCGGCACCCACTTCGAAAGCAACTTACGCTTGCTCAAATTTTCGTGTAAAATTGTAGACACACCACTTTCTGATATCTTTAAGGTGTCGGCCATCTCACGCAACTTAACTTTACGGTTTTTCAAAATTATTTTGTGGACTTCTATGTTTTCCGGAACAACTGCCGATTTTGGGCGACCAGAGCGTTCAGCATCATTGGTGTTTGTACGACCGCGTTTAAATTCAGCATACCAGTCAGTAATGGTTGATTTCCATGGTGCAGAGTCTCCATAACGCTTATCAAGCCACTGTTTGGCTTCAACAGTGTTTTTCCCTATCAAAAAACGATGTTTTATCAACACACGAAATTATTTTTTATCCATTGTTTTGAACATTACAAATCTGGGGTCGCTAAAACCACTGTAACCTATAAACTAATTGCCAGAATGTCATGAAATTTTGACACGTGTCATTTGAATGTTGGTACTATCCAGAAATCATATGGTCTGTTAACAGTTTTGCCGTATATGCGTCAGACCGGAGACTTATTGGGTAGAGTGTTATTTGTGTTTTTACAATAAGTACTTTATGTTATTTTATAAACAAGGTATTTCAAATTTAAATAATTATTATATACAAAAACAATAAGGAAGAAGTTTCATGATCTAAAGTATGTCGCTGTAGCACAAATTACATCAAAAGGTAAAGTCACAGAAAACTATGTAAAGGTTTGATACACATGGAGTCGATTTTCCCGGCCGTCCAAACGGTTGCTCGAGCCCTTAGGATGAGTAGGACGGTCTGGGTCTTCAACACATTGAGTCGACATGGAGTTGCCACACATGCAGTCGCCCGGCCACTCAAACGATTGTTGTAAACCCTCGGGTCAGTCGAGGAGGTCTGGGTTTTCGATACATGGAATCGAGAACGAGTCGCCAAGCATAATTTAAACTCTGAACAGGATCAACATTGCAAATAGAATCACGGTGCAGATAAATAAACAGGGATTCATAAAGTAAAATATTACGTGGATTACTGCAATCGATTAAAAGGAAAGTGTTTTCAAGCTAGGGATGGAAATTATCATTAATAGCATATTGGGAAAGAGCCGTTGATAGTTCCCTTATTTTAACACCACAAGCATGTTTAGTTAAACGGATACTGACAGTACGTTTAGTACTACCAATATAGAATTTGAAGTTATTATCAGGAGTTAAGAGGGAGACAACATACACCCCAGCCTATTGCTTAAAGTTATTTTTACCCTTATATTTTTCCGTACGAATGCGATTAAATAACTTAGTAGCTGTCGATGTTCGTTTTTGCAATGAATTAAACTTAAATACATGGCAAAAACGAATAAGAAGACAAAAAATCTTCGGGTGATACGGAAGACTACATTTATAAGACATAAGGTCAGCAACAGGAATAAGGTTAGTATTAGGTTGAATAAAATTACGGCGAATATGGCAATTTGTTTTCTAAATAAACTCAAAAGGATAAGCGACCTCATGACCGAGGTTAAAGATAAAGTTCACTTCAGTAGCTAAATCCGATACAGGTAGAAGAGCAAACGTTAAAGGCACGATTAAAATAAGCTTTAAAAGAAGCTCATTTAGAAGATATTGGATGAGATGAGTTAGCAGGAATACAAGAATTAGTGAAGATGGGTTACGAAAAATAGAGGTATGGAAACTAAGAGAGTTACGGGAAACAAGAACAACCAGAAACGGTAAAGAAAAATTAGACTCTTCAATGGTAAAATTAATAGAGAAGTAAAAGCTATTAACTCTATCCAAAAGATCAAGGAGGTCACTTAAATTACGATCCCAAATAATAAACACATCATCAGCATAACGGCACCAAAGATTAAGTAAGTATTAAGAAAGGCAAAATCTCGTTCTCAAGCTCCTGCAAAACTGCTTCAACTAGAAAGGTAGATAAGGGGCTACCCATACAGGCACCAGAAGTTTGCAAATAAATACTATCGCGGAACCTAAAATAATTAGTCTGCGACTATGTTCAATGCAGAAGTTATTGTGTCGATAGAGGGAATACTACATTTAATTAATTATCTTATCTGTCGATAAGGCTAAACGACTTGTTCTTTTTAATCAAGATGACTATGTCAATTCCATGCAGAAGTGTACCATCTAGAATCTAGATGGTACACTTCTGTTGTTTGCAGTTGCGGATCAAGTTTACTAGTGGAAATGATCAGCAGCGACTTCAAATACTCAACATTTCATTTGGATCTGTGAATATGTTTTGTATATTTTATTTTGTTTTTTCACACAGATAAGTAGTTCCGAACGCGGAAAAAAACCACAAGCAAATTTATGCAATATTCTCACACAGTTTGATCAAACTGCGTGAGTGGAAGACTCCTATAAAATTCCAGCAATGATGATTTTAAATATTTTTCTTTAAAAATATCGCTACACTACAAATCAATTATTTCCATTTGAAGTTCTGGGGCAAGGGTTTCTACATCGGCGTTAAAAGGATTTTGAAAAATCTTGATATCGTTTGCCATTGCATCAAAATCTGAAAAACAAGACTTAAAATTTATATTTAAAGCATCCAAAGCTTCAATTTCGAAATCTACCGGAAATGGAGTCTCAGTTTGATGACTGAATGTTTGGCATGTATTCAAATGCGTGAAACATGTTTTGTTCAATTGAGATTGAAACAAAACAATTTTTTGTCGAAAGGACTTAATATGAGTGTATAAATCAAGCAGAAGCTGGTCTTCTCCTTGTAATTTTAAATTAAGGTCATTCATATGTTTAGTTAAATCTGTATAAAATGATAACTTCCATAACCACTCATTATTCAGTAACTCAGTCAGAGGACAATTCCTTTCATTCAAGAAAATTTCGATTATTGCTTGGAGCTCAAAAAATCGCGTTAGAACTTTTCCGCAGCTAAGCTAGCGTACTGCAGTAGAATATGGTAAGTCATTTTCTCCAATCTCTTCAATAAACTCGCGGAATTGACGATGTGATTGCGCATGTGATCTGATATAATTAACAGATGACATGACTGGCTTTTAAACCTCTGACATATCCAAGAATTTTCCGCACAAAGACCGTTGATGAATGATGCAATGTACGATTAATGGTTTTGAACCACGTTCGTTTTCTACGGCCTTTGGTACGAAAGCAACGACACCTTTATTTTTTCCACACATGTTTTTGCCACCGTCAGTAGTGATACACTTCACGTTTTTCCGCTGAAGACTGTTTTTCTGAACAGCATTTTCAACTCCTTTAAAAATATCTTCTCCAGTGGTCGTGCCGCGAATGCGATGAACGTCAAGAAGCTCTTCATACACTTCATAATTTTTATCTATCCCTGGAATAAAAAGTAACACCTGAGCGGTATCTGAAACATCTGTTGACTCATCCAGGGCCAAAGAGAACCACTCTAAGTGTCGATTTTTGTCAGACAATTGAGTTAATATATTTTCTGCATATTTGTTCAAGTCAGTGTTTGCTGACAAATTGATGTTTTTAAATAAATTAGCTTTTTCTGGACACATTTCTTCTTCTGCTGTAATCATGCAATCCTTAATTAATTAGCCGTCAGTAAATGGTTTCCCATGTTTCGCTATTGAATGAGCCACGCGGAAACTAGCACGAGTTGCTGCTTCTTGTTCAGCATTTACTTTCTTAAACAACAATTGCTGAGATTTCAACCCGCGTATCAAAGATTCATATTTTTCTAACCGTAGGCTTTCTGTAAATTTGGTGTAATTCTGAGAATGTTTAGTCTCATAATGACGTTTTATATTGTATTCTTTGAGGACTGATATTGTTTCATTGCAAATTATACACCTTGCCTTATTACTTGACTCAATCAAGAAATATTGATATCCCCATTGCTCTTTAAATGGTCTGAACTCTTGGCCCTTGGTCCTTGAACTCTTGCACTCTGGCCATTGGGACTTAGTAGAGGAGTCAGTGTGGCCCTTATGTTAAAAAGTTTGGAGACCCCTGATCTGGATGAATTGAAATCAGCTTAAAAAATTCCAGACTGCGGTTATTAACTCTAGGATGATTAAACTTAAAAGATCTGACGATCTTCCTCCCAACATTAAATCTGCTGTTTTCCGTACTTCTCATCAACTACCCCAAATTTTTGGACAAATTAAATTACATAAAGTTAACCATCCCATGCATCCTATTGTGTCTAAATGTAATGGTCCGACTTATTTTTTAGAGAAAGCGTTGTGGCTAATTTTCTTAAATCGTTTTTTAATAATCATATTAATTCTATTAGATCTACTGAAAATTTCATTAAACTTCTTTTTAATTCTAAATGTGTTCCAAATTGCACTTTCCACAGTTTTGATGCTGTAATATTTGTTTCCTAGTGGTCCCATTGATAATGCTATTAATACTATTGCTAAAAACCTCTAAGTCAAATTTGTAGTATTCCTTCTATCGACGCAATACCTTCGGCATTGAACATTGTATAGGATACTCATTACTTTGGTTTCCGCGATAGTACTCATTCGTAAACTTCTGATGACTATATGGGTAGCCCCTTATCTGACATTCTAGCTGCAGCTGTTTTGCAGGAGCTTGAGAACGAGATTTTGCCCTTCTTAATACTTAAAACTAATCTCTGGTGCCGTTATGCTGATGATGTGTTTATTATTTAAGATCTTAATTTAAGTGACCTCTTTGATTTTTTGGATAGAGTTAATTACTTTTACCCTTCTATTAATTTTACCGTTGAGCATGAGTCTAATGTTTCTTTACCGATCCTGGATGTTCTTGGTTTTCATACCTCTATTTTTCGTAAACCCATCTTTGCTAATTATTGTATTCCTGCTAACTCATTTCATCCAATCTCTCCTAAATAAGCCTCGTTGAAGCTTATTTTAATCGTGCCTTTAACGTTTGTTCTTCTACCTATATCTTGTATTTTCGCCTCACCTAGTCAGTGTCACCATTAGGCTCCCACTGGCGACTTTACGTTTCATTTTCGACCTGGTAAACTATGACGAAAAATGTTTGGTTTGGTGTACACTACCACCTCGTAAAGTTTGGCCCATGGTTTTTGAATATATATATATATATATATATATATATATATATATATTGTCACTAGTCAATTTTAAACGATTTTTATGTACATTATTTTTCTTCGATGTTTGTGAAACTCTTCAAATTATCGGCTGTCTTCCCTTAGTCTACACGTTTTGAAAACATGTGCACACCTAACCTTTATCGATAAAGCTTAACGAATCACATTTCATTGGATTTGTTGAATTTCTGCGAGAGACATCATCCCCATCACAAACAATCATCCTTGAAAATGTGATTCTTTCGAATGCAGAAATATGTATGTAAATCCAGCAAAATCCGAGAATTGTTTTTTAGACTGGTCAGGACACTTCCTGTTTGCACAGACAATGCATTGTAGGGAGAGTAACTTGGAAAAATGTATTCGTGCAGGTAGCTGATGAAAGCATCGCATATCCTTAAATTATGTATAACAATTAGAACTTAATTCTGAATTTAAAATTCTAAAGTTTTAACGTACAATGTCATCTATATCGATGGAAAAATATATTAATGCTTTATCTAGAATATTCTATTATCTGTCTGTATTAAAAATAATAATAATGCAGAAAAATATTTAGCTAACTCTAGCACTTTAAACAAAAATAAATGATGCAATTATTTTTTAGCAAAACGAATCTTTTAAGTAGACTTCTATTGAATATTTAAGCTGAATTTTAAAATAACTTGATATTTACTATTTTTATACCTTTTTTTGTAAAATTTTCTTTCTGTTACTAAATTAGCTATTTAAAAAAATATTAATGTAAAATTGTTCTAATTTTTTTATTAGTACTGTAGTTTTTTAAATATTTTATTCATCTAATTGTCCAATCAATCAGCCCATTATACAAAAATTTCGTAATTATACAAAATTATACAAACCATTTTCCCAATTATACAAATCATTTGCAGCACTTGAAAATATTTTAATAAGTTAAAAATTAAAAAGATACTACAGTGTGAATATAATTGTTACATCTGAGAATACCAAATATTTGCACTTCACTAATGGAAAGCATGCATATAAGCTATTTCTCATATATACGCTTTTTATCCAAGAATTATAAATACTTTGTACTAGAAAAACATTTTTATCGTGTGGATTTTCTTGGCTAAATGTGACTCCAATCCTGACTCCAACAAATTTACTGGTGTTCACATAATAGTCCTGCCTAGAGGAACTAATATTTCCAAGGGAATATGAATCGTTATTTGTGAACTCCGTTTGTTTTAATTTGCTGCGCCTGTATATGGAGCAGCATTTTTGAATAACATCAAATTCTGGAATTGAAATACTTAGCACAAAATCTTATTTTATTTATTTATTTTGTTATATTTGTGATAGATATAAAAATATTAATTTTTAAACGAAAACTCAGGATTATTTTCAGTATATGTATCTGTGAATCAGAGAAAGTAGTTAATGGTTTTCCTCCATGATGGTTTAACTTGCCAATTTCGATAACTTGAACTTGATAAAAATATAAATTATATTAATAGTTTGTTTAAATTGTGCTACTTTTCTCTTAATTCGGATGATCACCCAAAAGCATTCCACGATCGACGTCTTCTACAATCCTCATTTAAAGAATGAAGAGAAATTCATTTTCTGTTGTTAGTTGTAATATTATAGTCATTCAAAGCAGGGATAGAAATTAAATGAGTATACACTATCATGACGGAACTGCGTTAATTTTTGTAAAAAAAATCAAAATGTCTTTAAATACGCCAATATAATACAATGGCAAAAAACATGAGCACAAATTATTTTCCATCTGTATGTTACTCCTATAAAAAACGTATGCCGATGTCATTAAAATTTTAAAAGCTGATGGCGCTATAAGGGCAAAGATACGACCTGGGAGGCGCATACATTAAACGACCGTACACAAGGAATGCTAGTTGGAACATCAACAAAGTCGCCCCCTCATCTGCATCAGACTTGGCTTCTGAGGTATCCCGAACCATAGTAACTGCTATTACTACCAGGATAATTCATCGGGAGTTACATTCCAACGGTTGCCATAAAAGTCGGCTGTACACAAGCTCATATCACTCATCTTAATGCCAAAGGATGTCTGCAGTGCAGCTTAGTTCATCGTTCGTTGGCAGTAGAATACGGGCGGAAGGTTATGGGTAGTGATGAATCACATTTCAGTCCTACAAGAAGGCTGTTATTCACGAGTCTGATGTTTATCCGGTCAATGCTGTCTTTTACTGTATTATATTGGCCTCAAAATTCGGAGAGATATCCATATTGACCCGATTATGTTTTTACCGAGTAGGATTTATTCCTTTGATTCCAGTGACCTCAAATATGGACTCATAAACATTCCACAAGATTGTGTACTGCCTACGATATATGATAACATTTCAGGACAGACCTATATCTCTTTCAGCAAGACTTTACTTCATATCCCACTTCTAGGTCTGTCCAAGTCTGGTTTAAAGTGAATCAAGTATTAAAGTTAGATTGACTGGCTTAAAATTTAGATCCGATTCCAATCGATCTAGTACGTGTTGGAAGAGCTAGGACATCGAGTCCATCTTCGAGTGGGAAAGCCCACTCTCTAAATTTTCTTTGTCAACGATTTTAATCGAGGCATGGAAACATATTAAGTGTAGAAATACCAGAAAGTGTCAAAAGCAAGTGTAGAGGAATAAAGATAGTCGTTGCAGTCAAATGTTATCCAACAATATATCGAATTACGCAAAAAATACAATTTTCCGTTTTCCATCTGGGTGTCCGAATACATTTGACAATATAGCATATTTGTGTCTATTTCATACGGATGTGTAGAAGACCCAGACCGTCCGACTCGTCCAGGGGACTAAGAGCACCTATTTGGACGGCCGGTCATACGGATGTGTGTAAAAAATTTTATGAGTGAAAAAATATTATCCTATGTTACTCTTAACAGCTTCGGAAAGTAATTTCTGTTCTGTTCTGGATGTTAAAGCTTCGTAGCATATGGCTTTCAATTTTCTACTGTAGTCCATTTCTTTCAAGTTTCGTTGATTACTTTAATATAGAAGATAATTGTTATTATATTCCTTAGATAGTTCAATTAGAGCATGGTCTACGAGCTACTAACAAGTCTACCGCCAGTAACTAACAACTCCACCCTATATGAAACTTGATGATGCATGAAAAGGTATAATAATTGCATTGTTATAATAATTGCATTACGAGATTTGCAGTTAAATGTCAAGGATGTTCCAATGTGTGGTAAATGTTTTGATAAGAAATCACACATCGAATTTTCACAAAATCATTTATTATGGAAATACAATATGCACAAATATGAGATATGACTTTGCGATCCGAATAAATTTGAAGTTATTAGTACATAGATATAAATGCAATAGTTTGGCGTGCTTGGAGTAGATGCAAATGCAACAATTCAAAGTTCCACACGCGGTGGGTGTGGCAATAAATCCATATCTAAGAGAAAAACACAAATAATGCAATGACATAATAAGACGATGGCACACAATTTGAGATAAGACACACACAAAATATTTTTATCTGACAGAATGGTGTAAATTGATCAAATAAAATTCACTACTTTTCAAAACTCGTTTGTATCTATCGCTGTCATTTTAGTTATAAATAGTCATTATCCTTCTAATGTTCTTATGTTTCATTGAATGTACGTATAACGAATGCATCTACTAAATTTCTAGAAAAAAAGAAAAACTTAAAATAAAGTTTATATCTATTTCTTTAATTTGAAAATACTAAAGGATTTATTTATATACTGCGAATTTACGTCTGTTACTTGTTCACCGCACTTCACTAACTATAATTATCAGGGTTTTTGAATCATCGGGAATTGACGGGAGGCAAGTTCACTTAACTCAGAAGAATACCTTGGTATAAGACATAGTTCTGGCATTATCGAGGTATAATGTCATCACAATGTTTTTACAAACACAGAAGCACAGGCAGGCTGGGAAATAGGAATTATCACAAACACCATTTTCGCTAGAAACCAAAGTAAAAGCATGGTGTTCCATTTCCAGGAAATTATTTCGTCTTTTCCAATCGTTAGGGGAGTGTGATAAACTAAGTAGATGTACAAATTACATGATAATATTAAATTCTTTTTCACTTCTTTAGGCAAAAGAAACAAGGTCATTATTTTATTTGAAAACAAATATGTTGGGATGTGGGAAATCATTACCACAAACGGATGACCTTGCATTTCCTAAACGCATGTATTTTTTAACTTAGTAGTGCAAACTCATTGTCGAATGGTATAGGTCCGTACCTCATACCTCCGGAATTTAATTTGGATAGATAGGTCCATCTGTATTTCATCGCAATGGTATAGGGGGACAATCGGCCAGTTGATTTCAGCAGAGTAGTGAAAACGAATTAAACATAGTTGCAGAATCAGGCGTAGTGGGGTTAGGTCCTCTGGTATTGTCCTCTGCTCTTATGTCGTTATTCAATGAAGACAACAGTTTTTTAGAGGATGACTATGCTCGTCAAGGCACCAAGTATTGCTTTTACATTCTCCTTCTATAATTATAAAAGGTATTACTTTACTAACATTTTTACTAATTTGAGATTTTGATGGCGAAACTGGCTTTATAGCTTTTGAACGCATTTCGAATACGTTTGATAATATCGCTGCGTTCGTCTGTGAGGTGTGGATTCGATAAAGAACGAATGTTCTTATCATTCCACCTTATCATTTTACAATTTATCTATACATACAATAACGCGTCTCGCCACTCCTGGAAACCTAAAAATATAAACTTCAATAATTTTAAAGAAAATGCATCATGTGGAAATGCATCAGTGGCGAATGTACATGGCAATTTTTAAAAGAAGAATTTAACCTGACAGAAGATACATATTTATTTATTCTGATACTAATTATTATACAATAGAGTCTAAACGATGAGTGCATAAAATAATAAAGTATAAGAAAGTGAAATTTAGCCTCAGAGTTAAAATATTTTATAGGAAAGATAAAATAAATGTCCATTCGTTGCATCAGCAGATCGTTGTACGATAAAAACGCGATCGTATGCGTATAAACTCCCAGCGAAACTTCGAGGATATTGACCACATGGCAACAGTATCAGAAATAATTATTCTTATTATAGGTCAGTATTTTACTATTAAAACTGAGCTATTAAAAATGTTTCTAAATTTTAAAGTGACTGAATGCTATTGAAATAATCCTTTACATTGAAACTACAGATCTTGAATAATGTAAATGCCTTGAGAAATGTAATTTTTTGTTATACGTTAATGACGAACTTTATTGGATATTAATAACAAGTTTAAATATTATATGAAATAATAAATATTATGTATTAAATAGCGGTAGAAGAAATTTCTTATACTAATAGGTGCTTTCTACCATCACTTTGCATTAAAAAATGATATTCAGCATTTTTTGCCCCGAACTTCTTACGGTATTTTAACATTATTTTAAGTACAGTTTTAAAAGATTTCCAATTCTCCATGAGGCAAATCGATACATTGATGGCTATTTGCGCAAAATGTTCACTCTCCAAGTTAAAAGTAACGACCAATACCGAATCATTAGCTCAACACCCATTATTTATGAATGAAATCTCTTGCAGACTCCATAATTATTATGCACGTCATCTCTGGTCCCGTATAAAATCTTGACCGCCTGATGGCGCTGCTCTCGAAGAGTGGAAATCTGTGGCGCGCTTTCTCCTCAAAATAATCTACCACAGGCAGGTCCGCTCGTACTGAAAGAGTCGTTTTTGCACGTGTTTTGTTTTAGAATCTTAAGTTTTGCTGTCCCTAATCAAACCTTGTACTAGCCTATATCCGTTTAGGACTCCGTTAGTTATCGTTTCAAGTTACGGTGAAACAGAAAAGCTGCAATGTAAACAGTTCCATGTGTGCATCTGATTTAGAAATATCCCTGTAACCCTGATGTTTACATTCTGTGACTGCTACGTTAGGAAGTGACATTTTCATTTTATATCTTAATTTTAAATGTTTTAAATTTCTTTCGTAATGTCTACGCGCGATATTTTATTGTTTGCTTTCCTGCTGCAGTGCTGTATGTCTGATGGAAATGACGACACAAAGAGACTATACGACGACTTAATTAATGGCTATAATTCTCTAATCAGGCCTGTTGGCAATAATTCTGACAGACTGACAGTGAAGATGGGACTGAGACTTTCACAACTGATAGATGTGGTAAGTGGCTATTTTATGCACTATATAAGTTGTAGTTGAAAGTCTGCAACCGCATCAAAATAAATGAAAATAAATCTGTGTTGAATCCTAAAATAACATAGAAAATATTAAAATAATATAAAAGGATTAAAAACCAAAACAATTGACAGAATTTATATAAATATTTCCTTCTCAGTAAACTGCATAAAATGCTTTAAAATTAAATAAAAAATCTCTAAATTATACTGAAATTTAGAACATAATAATTATTGGAAACAATTGAGATTCAGCACAGTGCATGCAATTGTTCAGTATTATATATATATATATATATATATATATATATATATATATATATATATATATATATATATATATATATATATATATACTAGAAGGAAAATATATTTTGATTGGTTATGCTGACTACAATGCAAAATAAGTGTCACAACAAATAATAGTAAGGATTGATGGACTATGAGTCCCCTTATAACCGCTCCATGCATTTGTGCATCACATTTCAAGTAAACTAAATAATCATGGGCTGTTTATTTACCCAAATCATGCCAAATTTTCATTCCACTAAGTATCATTGTTATTGTCTTTTATTACCACAGTGCAAAGATAAATCAAATTTACCCTCATTATATGTAACCAATAAAGTCAATTTTCTGTCAGAGTTTCACAATAAAGCGGGAGCTAAATTGGTTGAGCAAAATATATTAATAGTATTAAGTGCATTAAACTCACAATTCAATATGAACGATTTCGTTACGTACAGTTTATACTGTACTCGTTTTTATTTAACCTTAAAATAACCCAATACCACCATAATTTTAAACTTCTATCCAAAGTACCCTTTAATCTTCTTTTCAAGACGTAAACAAATTTCTAAAATTACATTCTTTAAACAGTACATTAAATCATTCAGTTTATTACTTTGTTACTGGCGTTTTCATTAATGCATTAGCCCTGTTGTTCTCGGAGTACATTTTTCGCAATTTATTTGTGCTAGACAACAAATTAAGCTTTTGGGAAGTCAAAGAAAATGTAGCTAATTAGAAAGGCAGTCTTAATTATCTGAAATAATTTATTATTTTTTTATGCGAGAAGTTCATTCACTGTCTTTGTTTATGATTCATTAAATGATGCTAATTTCTTTCATTTAGAATACTGCTTCTGTATTTTAATGCTCCTGAAAAATTGATTAATAATAGGAATTGATTTATAATGGAAGCAATTATGCACAAAATTAATGTATGTTTTCTGCCCTTTTGAAGCCTTGAAAACTATTTATCACCAAAGATAAGATTCAAAGACAAAGTAAACTAAGTGGTAATCCAGTATAATGGTTCAAGTATAACATCGAAATATTCCCAAGAAGAAGCCATTGGTGTATACAGTGTTCCTAGAAAAGTCCTTAAGCACACTAAAAACTTTGTAAGGAAAGGTCTACGAGTATATACATTAGGTCAATCTATAGTAAAAGGTCTATGAGTATGCACATTAGGTCTATAGCATACAGGATGTCCCCAAAAGACTGAAACGCGTTTTAATTCTTTACCTGTTGGAGATAAGTGGACAATGTAAATTGCAAAAATGTTGAAAGTGAGGTAGGAAATAAGACTATGTTAATGAAATAGTCCTCCCATTAATTTTCAAAAAGTTACACTTCTTAAATTTTTATACGACACCCCTTACACAAATTTGGCCAATCAGAAATTTTTATTTTTAATGCAATAAGATCATTAAAAAAACCGCATATCTGTATCTCTAAAATCAACTGAATTATGATAAAGGCAAAAATCTGACTTATGCCACTTTTCCGTACCATGTGAAAGTCTGTTTCATCAGTGAAAATAGGGATCATAAACAAATTGACGATGGAAATTGTTTAGATCAAAAATACGTTAATATGGAAATTGTTTAGATCAAAATACGTTAATATGTGTCAAAATTTTTTATCACAAATGCATCTAAATAAATCATTACTCAAACAGAGATCATATAAAGCAGTGGTACTCACTACGCGGTTGAGTGTCCTATGTATTATCACCCAGTTTTATCTTTTTTGTGATATGTCACAAATTTACATTTCTAATTTGATATATGATCCCCATTCACAATGTTCAATTTTCAATTAAATAGAACTCGCTCAATTTTAAAGATACAGATATGCGGTTTCTTTTAATGTTCTTGTTGCATTAAAAATAAAAAAAATTGATTGACCCAATTTGTCAAAGTGTGCCGTATAAAAATTTAAAAAGTGTAAATTTTTGAAAATTAATGGGAGAACTATTTCATTAACTTAGTCTTATTTCCTACCTTACTTTCAGCATTTTTGCAATTTACATTGCCCACTTATCTCCCACAGGTAAAGAATTAAAGCGCGTTTCAATCTTTTTGAGACACCCTGTATAGTAAAAGGGTACCATGAGTGTATGCATTAGGTCTATCTATAGTAGAATGTCTATGTGTGTATACAATGGGTCTACCTTTAGTAAAATGTCTATGAGTGTATACATTTGATCTATCTATAGTAAAGTGATAATTTTCCATTAAATAAAAGTCATTGCAGTGCTCAAAGAATTTCAAAAGTTTTGATAACGAAACTGGTAACAAAAGCAATATATTCGCCAAAACAAATTGCAAAGTTATAAAGCACTGCCGATTTAGTATGAATCGATACAGGGAACAAACGAAACGCATATACAAAAGGCAATGAATGCATGTCAAAAAGGCGTATCATCAGGACCTGTAACACGGTGACACCTGTAATATTTGTCGAAATACTAGGTAATATTCTTCCTCGTGTTCAAATGTGTATTGCTGTAAACAATCTGTATATAAGATTACTGTGCATAAGCACAGCAGTTCGCCAATAACCATATTGTGTGAAATTAACTCCTTTTATAAGAGTTTCATTCCTGTCTTTTGTGACAGTTTCATTCCTGTCTTTTGTGACAGTTTCATTCATGTCTTTTGTGACAGTTTCATTCATGTCTTTTGTAACAGTTTCATTCATAGCAGTGTCGATTCTTACTCATTAGACAGTGCTATACATTTTTAATATTGACTTTTTTCATCTATATCTCTTTGTTGCCGATTTCGTTATCCTAACCTTTTAGATACTCCACTAAGGGCGTTGCAATCACTTATAGTCGATCGGGCATGGTGCCTTTAGTATAGATAGACCTAACGTATACACTCGTGTATTTTTCCTCGAAAAGTTATTGGGGTGCTTAAGAAACTTTCTTATGAACCCTGTACAATTCAAAAAATGTGAACATGTTGATAGCACACAGAAATATTTTTGCGTTTTTAATGTATTTTGATACATGGTTTTTATTGTATGGATAATTATACAATATAAAATAATCTTATTGACTTTATATTCTTCAATGATATGCAGAGTGTTTATAATTAAACTATTCCTATTGAAAAATTTCTGAAGAAAAATATATTAGGAATAGTAGCAACTGAACTAAAAGCATCGAAAATACGTGGTTTCGAAATGTGGAATTTCGAAGTAAATGACAATATACTTAAGTCAAAGAAAACTATCAATATGTTCTATTGTTTCTCTGAGTTAACTTCTCAAGCACAGCAACATAATTATCTGTGTTTTAATTTAGCTGCTTTTCTATGAAGCAATTTAAGTGGCATTGGAGTCATCTAACTATAAGCAATATAAACATAGATCTTTTCTTGTGAGTATACAAATTCATAAATTGTTCATTAGAAATTGTATGCATATTTTCCATCGTGACAGCGCTCTAATTCTATATTTTCATTTATGCAAATCCAATATATAAAAATATTCATTTAAATAAGAAATGCTAGTTTAAAAAAAATTTAAAATAATCATATATAATAATACATTTTTGATTTATATACATATATAGTAAGGTAATCTATATGGGATGGAGTTCAGGTCATGGGACCTATAATGAAAGGGAGCCCCCTTAAACTAAGGCAAACATTTATTAGAGTCCCCATGTGAGGCTTCTAACTTTATAGCCTAGAGTCCTAAAAACTTATCCAGTTCTTCTTTTTACGGTATTTTTCTGAGACAGTAGAAGAGCACTTTCTATATTTTCTAACTCAGATTTGCTTGTTACAGTAGTAGCTTTCTGAGACAGTAGAAGAGCACTTTCTATATATATTTCCTAACTCAGCTCTGCTTTTTATAGTAGCTTTCTGAGACAGTAGAAGAACATTTTCTGTTCTTCTTAACTCAGCTCTGTTTTTCTACAGTAGCTTTCTGAGACAGTAGAAGGGCACTTTCTAAATTTCCTACTCAGCTCTGCTTTTTGCAGTAGGTTTCTGAGATAGTGGAAGAGCACTTTCTAAATTTCCTACTCAGCTCTGCTTTTCGCAGTAGCTTTCTGAGACAGTAAGAAGAGTACTTTCTATATTTCCTACTTTGTTGAAATAAATATATTGTATATCAATTGTAGTATGATGTATAAACTGGATGGTTAACTTCATGCTAACACCTTCTGGGAGTCTTGTAGTCGAAATTACTTTTTATCTGTTTCAGTAATTTTGCATTTTGTATTTCCAGAAATATACATAAAGAATTATTCAAATAATTTAGAAAAACTTTGTGAAACTATCACATTTAATAAAGTACAGAAACAGTTTAGGACCCCATTTGAAGTGGGGGCCATACACGAAACTTAGACCACGTACCTTTAAATCTGACACGAAAATTTGATAAGGCGCCTTCATACTATAAACTGTTTATTTAATATATAATCCCTAATAACTAATTCTGAGATACATATACCCTGTTTAGCATTTAATTACATCAGAATACATATTATTGAAACAGTGGTTTAGGTATTATTAACATTCCTATATGGCTGTGCATCTATGGTAATAATTGGCTAAACTGAAATAATTAGTTAAAATTGAACTGAACTGCATTAATAAATGGGACATATAATTTAATATGATGTCAATCATAAATAAGGAATCCCTTATGATTCACTATTTTTTGTAATTATTTAATTTTAAGTAATCGTTATAATGTAATTGCGCATAACGACATATCTTCTACTATGTAAAAATATTAAAATTTAACCCATGGGCATAAAAAGAAAGTACGGGCATAAAATGGGAATATGTAAGTTAAATTGTGTGCCAATGATTTATTAATTTTTAATTTACTAAGATATATGCTGCATTTGTGATTTATATATTTGCAAATTTCAAATATTGACTTTAGATCTGAACTCCCTATTCAAATATTGTCCAAAAGTAAGTACCATTTATATGTGTATATATGTAAAAGAACCTAAAACATCTTGAAAGCAGTCTCAATGTAGTATTTTATAAGTATCGAAAACATTCTGTTTATATGTGCATTGTTTTTCCCATAACTAACTTGTCTAAATATAATGTCTACATTGTCTAGTTTTATTTTTCATCCCAATTTGTATCTAAATCAGGCAAGTAGTTTAATTTTGTCAAATGAACAAGTACAGTTTACAAAACGTGATTTCATTCAGATAAGTATTGTGATTTTACAAAATGTATATGTGCATCACTCAAACGTGACATCACTCAAACGTGAAAAATTAACTACATCTTTAATTTTGGGTTGCTCATATCTAGTTACTTAAGTGGGGCGGGACAGCTTAGTGGTTAAGGCACGGAATTGCACTTGTAGGATCCAAGTTCGATCCCCGACTCTGTCCAAACTGTCTCCATATTTGCGTGGAGCACCTGCACGTTATTGTTAAATATGTAGGTCTGAAATCCTTCCCAGAGGTTGACGGTAGAGGAAATAGTGTACGGTCCTTATGGATGCCGCCCCTACTGGTTCCTGCGTAAATTGGGTGGCTCTAACACCTCTGGCACATTCCAGGCCTTCCAAACAGATACCTTATACCTTCGAGTAGGTCGGATGGTCTGTGTCGAAGGAAGAAAGTTATTTAGGCAAACTAAATTTGTAAATTGAATGAAAAATTTAAAAATATATATTAACAGTGTATGCATATACTGTTTATCACGCTCGCCAGTACTCTGAAAGATATAGTAAAATTGTTTTCATACATAAGCAAAATTCTAGTTTTTGAACAAATTTATTTGCAATTGATTGAGTATTGTCGCAGTATCTGCAGAGTACTGCAATTAGTGCCTGCGTGTACTGAGCAAAATATGCATTTAAAAAATAATAGCGACATTTTTCTTATCCATGTAGCATTCTATAAGGGAACCAAAGTTGGCGTCACACTGCCCAGTGGTTCCGATGTATTAGAATCTAATGCTAAATGCGCCTGAGCTTACTTTTGTACAAAATGTAGTTACAATAGGTTTGGTAGTTTTGTGTTATGAATAAATACGACAGAGTAGGTTTTCAAAATAAATCTCAATAAAGTTTTCATCTTCTTGTAATATTCAGTATTCGTATCATATTTAGCTACAATCAATGTAGTAATTTTTTAGATACAAAGGTTAGATATATTTTAGTGATTAAATGGAATCTCCATTAGACGTACTAAATGTGATACATACGTGGTTTCATATAATCATTACCCTCAAAATCCCGAAAATTTTTCATTTGCATTAAAAGGTTGTCAGAGACCGAAAATGTATAAATTGACCGAAAAAAAATCGAAAGATATATTTCTCCTTAACTAGCAATGTATCTTGCGAAATAAATGCAAATAAATTTTTGAATTTCTTTAATTTCTCTGTAAGTATTTACTTAAAATATACTCACACTGTTTAAATGTTCTCTAAGAAAGGAATGGTAGATGCTTTGGTATTTCGCAGAGTCATCTATATATCTTTGCAAATTTCATTTGTCTGAAATCAAACCAGATTATTGATATCCCACGCTCTAACGTTTAAATTGAATGCACTTTTGCTGCGTGACACGGCGGAAACTGTATCACACGCTAATTTGGTTATAATATATAGCCATAAAACCCCATTCCCAATGCAGCGATCATCATCTATGGATCAGATTCGTGCATTTAAGCAATCTTCAATGTAGGAATACCGATAACTGCCCTAGCAGCGAGGAAAACCTGCTAGCTGTCACAATTTGTGGAAACACTGTGGTGATTGACAAAGTCATTCTTTCCACGCAACTTGCATTGATTTTTTTTTCAATTTATCTTAAATTGCGTGAAATTGAAGCTCAGAGCTTTGAAAACTGTAATGTATTCAGAGCTTTGGGAACTATAATGTATATCCCATTGTCTATTAATGAACGACCACGTACCGATCCATCAGATCCAGTGATTGCAACTATTTGGAGCTTCAGATGTGAAATTTGACCATAACTTTTGTACTAATGATTTCCAAACCCCAGAGTTTCACGAGAGAATTTTTATTAGTCCGGAAATGAGAAATGTTAAACCTAAATGTTAAGTTGCATGGAAAGTACGGTTATAAATTTTGGATTGCAAGGAAATATCTGTCGTTTGTAATTGCTTCTATTTTCTATTTTCTTCTATTCTAACAAGGATTTTCGGAATAAAAGGGTTTTCCTATGGAGTGTTTTAATTAGACACTTTATAAATCCAAATATTTGTTCTCTGGTATTGTTTTTATGCCTACGCTCTCTCATTACAAATTGCTATAAGACGTTTAGGGAGTTTGACATGGCGCAACACATAATTGATTTTGATACATAAACTTACTCACTCAATGCAGCGTATATTATATAGATTAATTCACTAGACTATCCCAATAAGTCTACGTATTTTCTGCCTGGAATTAACCATTTTATCCAACATTTTTGGTCGAAAATTTAAATTTCATAATGAATATTATAAATAGCATTAAATAAATATATATCTTAAACATCTAAAGAGCATACAGCATAATTCAGTTGACTCTATGCACTGCTCTGAGAAATTGCTCGTTTTAACAGCTGAACCGTGAAAATAACTAACAAAAAGCCGGGCTCTGAATGAACTGGAACATATGAAATATGCGAGTTGTGAAAGATCTCAAATTAAAACATAGTTCTAATTTCATAATTATTACTTAAATTATTAGAAAATAATTTCAACTTTTTTCTAATACTAATATAGAAGATCATATAAGTTTTTAGAATTTGAGTAAAAAGTTAAGCAAATTAGAATACAGGAAAACAATGCAATCACAGTAATACATTTAAATCGCGAAAATTCATTTTATATAGAACACGTCTAAATTACAATGCATACAGTGCACACGCCTTGTTTAGCTGTTTAAAAGTTCTTTATTTGTTAATTCTTCAAGACGCAGTTAGAATATGCCTTATAAACTTAGACATTTGGTCCTGTAGCAGTCCGTTTAAATCATTGAAATTGTTATTCTTCAAATATGCGTCTAATTTTAAGTAAGTGTACACAATTTCATCTTCATACCTAGTGTTGTTGTTGTTGAGACCCAGACCGTCCGACCTACCAGAAAGGTGTAAGGTAACTGTATGGACGGCCGGGAAGTGCCACCCAATTTAGACCGGAACCCAGTGGGGGAGGCATCCACAGGGACCGTACCCTCCTTCCCCTACCACCGACCTCTCGGAAGGACTTACGGACCCACATGTTTAACGTGATCGTACTCCGCATGAACACGGCGGCATTTGTGGCAGCGTGCAAATCTAGCGCGCAAACCACGGGGATACCGCACCCGAGATGGCCAACAGCACGCGGCGTTCCGAGGTGGTCACCCACCAAGTACTAACCGCGCCCGATGCTGCTTCACTTCGGTGATCTAACGAGAACCGGTGTTTTCAGCACGGTACGGCCGTTGGCCCTTTATACCTAGTGTTGTTGTTGTTGTTGAGGCCCAGACCGTCCGATCTACCAGAAAGGTGTAAGGTAACTGTTTGGACGACCGGGAAGTGCCACCCAATTTAGACCGGAACCCAGTGGGGAAGGCATCCACAGGGACCGTACCCTCCTTCCCCTACCACGAACCTCTCGGAAGGACTTACGAACCCACATGTTTAACGTAATCGTACTCCGCATGAACACGGCGGCAGTTGTAGCAGCGTGCAAATCCAGCGCGCAAACCAAACCGGGCCCGAAATGTGCCAACAGCACGCGGTGTTCCCAGGTGGTCGCCCACCCAAGTACTAACCGCGCCCGATGCTGTCTGACTTCTGTGATCTAACGAGAACCGGTGTTTTCAGCATGGTACGGCCGTTGGCCTTCATACCTAGTGTTGTTGAGATCTAACAAGGTAGATTTCTAATGAAAGGAATAGCAAAATTAAGGTAGATGTCGATTTTGCTTCTTTAGGAATGGAAAATGGACTTCTCTTCACAGGTCCATAATAATATCCTTCCTGTATTGAGTCAGAATAGTTTCATAAGTACTTTCTACCATAACTTTATCGACATCACAGTTTAAAAGTGTTCAAGGGCCATTATCGAGACTTTATTTTTCAAAAGGGGGGGAACGATATCACTTAAAAAATCTGATGTCGGCAGTACATGACTTTTCTTATATAATTCAATGAATTTACTACTTTTACAGTAAAAAAAAAGGTTATTCTTATAGTAGATACTTATATTCTTTTCAAGATATTAAATTTTCGTCATTTTCATTGATTTAGCGTCATTTTTATTCATTTGGCAATATTCTCGTTAATTTGACATCATTTAAAAAAGTCGTCAAGTTGGCGACATTCTGCCAAATTCGTTGCCAAAAGCTCTCAAGCGTTATGGACGACAAAATAAATTATTCTTAGATAAATGATTATTTGCGTTCAATTACAAAAGTATTACTCAAAGTATATTTTCTCATGAATGGAATGAGCTAGATCCACGAGAATAATGTCACCAAATTTATCGCATATTACATATAAAACGTGAACATGTTACTCAACAGTTAATATTTTTTTTATTTTATGGAATTTTTTGATAAATTTATTTGAAAAATATATGATATCTCGAGAATGGTTCATGCTAACGTTCTAAAGTTTGTCAATCGTTTTCTAAGGGGAAATTACATAAGAAATGTGTATTTGCGTAACTTTATTAAAGGTTTTGAGTTTTTGATGATATTTTCAAAATTACCCTCGAAAATGTAGGGGGGTTCTGAACAATCGATTGTGTTTAAAAACAATAGGCTTCCAATATTCACAGATTGTAATTTTTGTGCCACATTTCATTCGAATCGATCCATTCGTTCGTGAGCTTTCATCTCCAAAGGCTCACTGACACACACACACACACATACTTTCACACACACAGACATCACTTCAAAAATGTTCGATTCGTTATCAGGGATGCTTGAAACGTGCTTTCCCGTCGAAAACTCGAATGCGAATTTTCGACCCCGTCACAATACTTTCCTTATACATTATACTATATATATAAGGAAAGTAAAAATGGGTAGCATTGTGCTGTTAATTTTAAGTGAGAGTATATCATAAGAAGAGTATAATTTTTTTTTTCGTGCAATAGCAAAATTTTTCATTTATTTTGAAAATCATGTTGGCTACATAAGAAATTTATTTATCCGTTATCAATCTTTAGGCTAATTTAATTTATAGTTATTATTACACTGTATTCTGTACTTATATATATTTAAAACTATTAAAACACTTCATTTTGAGGACTTTTGCAAAAGGTAAAGAGATAATTCAAAAAGCGTATACACTTATTAATACTAACAGGAATTATTAGTACTAACAGGAATTTCATACCAACAAACTCATTGAATAAGCCTCCCCAGACGCTATATATAACGTGTGGCTGCAATATTTGTTGAAGCCACTTTATCCAATTACTATACATGCGCCGAAAATGCGTAAATGTATTGTGAGGGGTTTCTTTAGTTTCTGCCCCAGTTTTAACATTCCTGGAACTTTTCCAGCTGAATGCTGTGGCTTTTATCCGTCTGTATAATACATGAAACTATAAAGAAATTGTAAAAGTTTTTTTATTGTTTTTTTTTTCTAAATAAAGCTAGTTATCAATCAGCATAAGTTCTTTTAAACTATTTCAAACTATTTTTTTCTTTTCACTACAATACATAGTATAAGATAGGGAAAGTTAAATAAATGGGGTCTGAAGTTCGTGTTTAATTTTTGGATGTATTTACATGATATGGGCATCTTTAGATACGAATTAGCTATTTTTCAGACTGGCGTCATCGTATCAGTGTATATGTATATGTATTCATTGTATTTCAAAAAGCATCCGTTTTTTAAAAATTGGACAAACAGGGAATATCCTGGTGTTCATTATAACTTGGCTCAAATTTTCAAAATAGGGGTTTTTTAACCCCTTGAAATTGCTCGTTAAAGTAAGAAAATATTGCATGTATTTAAATATATTATTATTATGTCCATAAGCAATATTCGATAACAAAACAAATAAAACATTCACCAATGATAGAGTAAACGCGGTTTTTAATCAAATATTATAGTGTTGAAGTCGTTTAAGAGAAAAGACTGTCACAGGACATATTATTAGGCCTGATTACACAAGGGTCGATCAAAGTAATGCGGTATTGTGAATGCGGTGCATTTCAGTCAGCCTATGGAAGTCATGCATTTATAATTAGCGCCTGCTTTGAGTGTGCTTAGAAGGAGTTCTACCCAAGTCCTGACCACAGTACAAGAAGGCTGATTTGCCAGCTGGATTTCTCTTGCTGAATGTTGGCTTCGGTAACCCGACCTATCGCACATGTGTACCCCATTTGCACAGATATGTTTTGTATATTTTATGATTTCTGCTGTTTTAGCCTTTAGACTGGTTAAAAATAAAGTCCTGAGTTATGCGTTGCATGCGCACAGAGATTCTTTTAAAGTAACTTACTTCCAGGGGTAATTTATACCCCTAAGATGAAGTCAGCATATAGTTACAAAGTGGAATTTGTGTGCACGTTGAGTTTCCGCTAACTATGAGCATTAGACCATACAGGCTAAACTGTAGTACGATCACCAATACAAGTGCACTACGGCTTAGCAGAACGAATTCGCAAACGTGGTGTGGGATTAATGATTTCCAAAAAAATGGGGGGGGGGGGTAAAGTGTAGATGTTTAAAGTCTGCAGAGAGAATAACAGATTATTATCTCGATGGCTAGACATCATGAAGGTAACTAAAAGCGGAGCAAGAACCTGATTCCGTATGATGATACATAATGCAGTTTCATGCAAACAGAGCATATCCAAAAAAAGTAGGGTGATGAAATTTTGCATACATACATAAAATTGTACTTAGATTTGCAGGACCACCACAATTTTACTTATTAAAACGAGCTGTAATATGGCAAAATGGCCATTTTTGAACTGCACTTGCTCACTACACTTCTTACAAGCAAATCGCAACATTTAAACAGCTAATCAAAGCATACACTGTGATTTAAATATGGTCCTTACATTAAATACGTTTATCTAATTTAAATACGTTACTTTGATTTCATTTCTTGCCTGTATTCTAATTTGTTTAAATTAATAATAAAATTCTAAAAACTTTTCTGTATTATATTATATTTCTGTATTATATCTAGATATAAAGTTTTCTATATTAAGATTCTCAAATATTGAAATTACTTTTTTATACTTCTCAATTTCATAATTCAAGTCTTAATTTGAAATCTTTCACAGCTCTCATACTCCTTTCAGGTAGGTCGGACGGTCTGTGTCTCAACAACAACTGCTCTCATACTTTATATGCGCTAGTCTGTAATTCACATTCATTGATTTGGCAATGGTAAATTTTATATAAATATAATAATCACTTTCTGCAAAGCATAATGCACGCATAAGAAATAGTTTATGATTGAAATTGTAAAATTTGGATTTCAATGTATGTTTTACAGATCACTTTACATAAGTTAATTACTTTTAAAGTCCGGTCGGTATTTTATTTTACAAATTATGCATACATCGACTTTTGTTCAATGTAACGAATAAAACATGTTTTCTTTTAAATTGGCAATTAGACGAGGCGTGTTTGCCTCTTGGGCTTTGGCGGACATTAGAAAAATCGAAGTGGAACATTTTATGTTCGATCAAAACCATCAACATATTTTAAAAAATCTTATGTGAGCAGCACAGTACATTTTCTACATAATACAATGACGTTACTCCTTTCACAGCGAAAAAAGCACAATGTTTATTGCATCGAATTAATACCGATTAAACTGTAGGGAAACGCTTTTGGCGGCTACACTTTAAAAAAAAATAATCAGCCGCTGTTCATTTTTTCAGCTACTTTGTTAATAATTTCGGCAAACTGACACGAGAAGCTGCACTTACAGCCGTTCATGAAAATTCCAGCTTCATTTCTGAAATATATATATATATATATATATATATAATTAAAAAATGTTACCACAAAATATGGGATGTTCATATTCTGAATTGCTTGTCCGGTCTCCAGCTTAGATTCACTGGGCGGGTCTGGGAGTATTACTGTGAACGTTTGTACTGCTCCCAGGCAGAATTTCGACTTGTTCATTCCGGTGCTTCTTGATAATTAAACTGTTGAGGTTGATCGTGTATACACGTGGTGGAAGAAGAAGGGTTCATGCCGCATGGTAATACACATTTTCTTAATGTATCCTATTTTCATTTTTTCATTTTTTGATGCCTGTAGTCTGGGTTGGAGTATTTATAGTAATGTACTATTGCTCTATCCGAAACAGGCATGTGTTTGGGTTAGTTAGAGTTAAATACCCAGACCTGAGGAGGAATTTAACTCTGACTAATCATCGAATTTGGGCTGGTGCTGTTCTCTTCTCTTATCGGCATTATGGCCGTGAATTTGATTCTATGGTGATGTTAATATTACTTGATTTTTTTTTTTATTATTACATATTTCTAATATATATATATATATGTGTGTGTGTGTATATATATATATATATATATATATATATATAATGTGTGTGTATATATATATATATATATATATATATATATATATATATATATATATATATATATATATATATACTAGCAGTATACCAGTTCTTTGTACGGAGTATAGAAACCTAAAATTCACAATCATATACAAATTCCTATAATATAGTAAATGACATTGTTAATCAAAATATTCTATTGAAATACTTAATTTAATACTCCAAAAATAAGTTTTAGAATCTGTGTTCTCGCTGCACAAAATTATCTTCGTGGGCAGATCTGAAGAATATAATCTCCTGGTCCCATTTGTAAATAAATTTGCAAAAAAAATATGAAATGGAATCAATATATGCAAAATAAAAGCGCCAAAATTGTATGGGACATGTACTACTTATATTCGTGAATATTAGAAGATATGCCCGTGTAATAATAGAAGATTATACATACTACAACATGAGTTCTAAAATCTGTGCCAAATTAAAATAAATGACGTAATAAATTTAAAATATCAATAATCCCGTAATTATTAAACCTGAAGGCCGTAATTAGATTCTAGTCAAAATGAAAGTGGTAAAAATGTATGGGAAGATATATATTCTTAATATTTATAATGTCGTAGATTAGAAAATATGTCGTGTGTTAGTAGAAGATTAACCGTATTACAATTTGAGTTAAAAAATCTTTACCGAAGTAAAACAGATGACGTAATAAATTGAAAATATCAATAATCCGTAATCTTTAAACCTGAAGGCCGTAATTAGATTTCAGCCAAATTGAAAGCAATAAAAATGCATGGGGCGATATACCCTTAATATTTATACTGCCGTAGATTAGAAGATATGCCTTGTGTTCATAGAAAATTACCCGTATCACAATACGAGTTTAAAAAATCTTTACCGAAATAAAACAGATGTCGTAATAAATTGAAAATATCAATAATCCCGTAGTCTTTAAACCAAACCAGAAGGTGAAAATTGATTCCAATATATGTCAAAATAAATGTATGTTTAAATTATTTAATTAATAACATTGTTTAAATTATTTAAATATTGTTTATCTTGAAATGGCAACAGCGTTTACAATAACAAAAGGTAGGATTTCGATGAAAAATGGTTCGAAAATGAAAATTTTGACATGAAAATTGTACAAACAAATCTTTGAAAATTTGTATAGGAAAACTAAGGCATTTTTCAACATTTTGACCCACGAAAATCTTCAAAATATATTTAGCTGAAGATTGAAAAAAAAAAAGAAATGGCGATCCTTTTATGAAAATTGTATCAGAAGATACATTTTCTGGATAGGTATCTATTTATTTCTTTTTAAGACGTTTTCACAGCAGCACGGAATTACGAATTCTGTAACAGAGTAACTAACAATTTTTATAAACATTCAACACTTGAGCAAAACAACATTGAAACTCTTTGCTTCAGTTAAAAATATGGAGATCGTAGCGCTAAACTTGAGGTGTGAGAGTAGATTTTTAGGGCGACAAGTAGGGTCTAGGAGGGCGATAAGTAGACCCTACTTATCGCCCTTCTCCCGATATTTTTTAAATTTTTAAAAATATATCTGTAAAAAAAATACTTTTAAAGATCTGTAGGAAAAAAAATTATCGACATTTATCTAAATCCTGGCTCTGCAGTTCTCTTTGAAACACTTTCAGCTCCGCTTTTCAAAAAAATTTCGATATCGCGTTCTAAAATTGAGAAAGTAAGTACTTTTTTTGTTAGGACCGACTCGCTCTTAACCCCTTTTTTAGAGGTTTTTAGAAAATATCTTAAAAGTATTTAATTTTTTGAAACTTCGAAAGTTTTCTGCAACTCTTCGGATCAAGTGCTACATTTTAAAATAAACGCGGAGGTTATAGGTTAATTAATGTAGTCGGGATAAGGAAGGGGGCTGCACATACGAACATTGATAAACTTTACTAATGCGAGAAAACATGGGATTTCTCACGTTAATAGTAAAAATTATTATTTAAGTAAATATGAAACGTGCGTTTTCATATATATTGAATGTAGTCACTTCTATCATTATCCGCTAAACCTTTCTCAAGGGGTGGGACAGCCCGATGGTTAGCGCGCAGGGATTGCTCTCGGACGACCCGAGTTTGATCCCCGTTTATGCTTAAACTGCCCCCGTATCCACGTGGAGTATGGGCCCGTTACATGTGTGGGTCCATAAGTCCTTCCGAGAAGTTGGTGGGAGAGTAAGGAGGTTACTGTCTCTGTGGATGCCGCTTCATCTGGGTTTTGGTCTAAATTGTGTGGCAATTCCCAGCCGTTTAAACAGATACCTTACAGTTTCGGGTTGGTCTGACCGTCTGGGTCGAAGAAGAAGAAATCTTTCTCAAAATATAGTCGCTTTTAATTTTTATTAGGAAATGTCATATTTATCTTTTTTTTTTAAATTTTTAAAAGACGTAAAATTTAAAATTAAACACGGATTTGTAGTACAACGTTGTTGGGTTTCCTCGCTGGAATTGAAAAAAAAAATCTAAAATATAATTACTTCAAAAATTACATGAATTTTGAATTTTGACATTAAATATTTTCCATACACATTGTTAATATCCTTTATGGATTCGAAATCATCTAATGAGACCAGAATACATGTTCAGTTTTATTACCACTGCTTTATCCCATCATCGAAACTTTACAATAAATTACTTAGCAGAAATAAATGCTTTTAAAAATAAATTTTTACTGAGTTATATCGGCTAATGAAACTCAACATCGCATTACAATTTCCAAATGCGGCTTTTAATTTACATATTATTAATGGTCTTTGAAAAAAGCAATTTATGAATAACTTTTCCTTCTCTTGATGGTCATAAAAATTAAAAGTTAATTAAAACATTGGATGTTCTGTTTAAACATTGTTATCTTTTATAATTATACTGATTGCGCAAAATGCATTTTTGTTTTTATAATTTTCAATTATTCGTGAGTAATTATTAATCATTAGCTAATATGTGGTTTTGGGCAATATTTTTATAATGTATGGCTATAATAATTCATATTTTTAGCTAGTATTATATTTCCCATAAACTATTAGTTAATCTTCCCGAGCCCTAAATAAGATTTTAGATTTTTTACATAACTGCTCAAATCTGTTAGTACGACTATTTTGAAAAATATATAACTATATACTGGGTTTAATAACACAAAATAACACCCATGATTATTTTAAATTACACTGAATTTTCACTTTTAATTCAATTTTCGTTTCCATTTGGTAACTAGACTTATTTTCAAAGGTAGCTTAGCGAAAATGCGAAGAAACTAAAATATTTCGAGAACGGCTAATCCTAGAGTAATGGGATTGGTCTTATTATTTCGTATTCAAAGAGTACGTATAAAACCAACATGTAATTGATATATTTGAGCATACGTAGTCTTTTATTTTTGATTATGACGATTTTTGCGGGCCATTTCGCAAACAAAAGGCAGGCTATTTTTTCCGAATGGTACCAAAATTTAATCAGTGCAAGGATAACCTATCAAAATTTGGGAAATTTGGTTTAATCGTTTTTGAGCTAGAGTACAAACAGGCAATTTTTGCGGGCCATTCTGCAAAACAGTCAGGTTCACTTATCTAGAATTGTACCAAAATCTAATCAGCACCAGGGTCACCCACAAGGGACTCTTCTACCAAATGTTAGAGTTCGGCACAATTAGTTTTTCAGTTAGAGTGGATGCATACATAACTCACACAGACACACACATAAACGTCTGCATAAAAACAGTTTTTATTTTATTCTATAGATCCCAAAACGTGTAGAACCTTCGAAAACTCAAGTTGCTATTTTCGGCATGACTCTTTTTCCCCATACAGTACCATGTATTGTAGGCAAAGTAATAACAAAACTAATTAGGAGGCCCGAAAACTAGTACTACATTGGGTACAATAGAACCCCAACCCTTTTATAGTTGTTAATGCTCAAATATTGTTTAGTTGATATAGAATTAATGGGTTTATTTAGTTACTTAGTAATTTGGTGTTATAACCTCTACCTTGGAAAAGGGTGAGCTCGGACGTGTGTTTGTGACCAATGCATTTGTATGTATTTATTGAAGTCTATCAGACACCGATATTCTCTCAAGCGCATTGGGGGATCGTAAGATATAGACATTTTATTGTCGAAATTTCTAGAATATAGTGTTGAAATTCCCTATTGTAGCAAATTGTTTCCTATTGTAGTATTTAGTATTTTAGAAATTTCGTGGAATAAATTTGTATGATCTCAATGTCTGTTAAAGGTGTTTAACCGCCCATTCAAGATATCTCATGAAAAGAGTACACTTACAAGGGAAGGCTTTGCAATAGTTCTCTCGGATTGCAATCTTTCATGTCCTATCTTGTAAAGGACCATGAATAATGATAAAACGCCACGGCTTTCATCTGCTAAGTGATAGGGGGCGCCACAATAACAATCTGAAGTTGTCATGCAAACGTGCTCTACTGACGTGTATTGTTTATATTGTAATGTGAAAATATTATTGACGAGGCCAATAGAAAGTTAAATGACAGATTATTTATTTTAAAATACATTCATTTGTGTACAATTAACTTGGCGCTGATATATTTCAAGATATGGTAATATATTCTTGGAAAAAAGCTGGATATTCTGTTGAAAAACACATTACAAAATTTAATAAGGTAATGGCAATTGTATTTAATATTGGTTCAACAACTTGTTTCATTGTAAATTGCAATGATTATGCATTTGTTAAATGTGCACATTGTAACGTTTTCATTTGTATTGATCATACATTTAATCATTCCCATTCATAATTTCAAACTTACAAAGAATTTAAATCATTCATTATTTTACAAATTTCATTTGCTTTGACTTTTATTGTAATACAGTCAATAGTTTTGTTAATTAGTTCAGTTTTGGTTTCCAAAAATGTCAGCCTTTGTCTTTGTTGTGTTTGATCAACCGACCATGTACGATTTACGACCATGTCTTGGCAGTTGTTTAGTTAATTAATAAGATATAAATTATATTAGTAATAAATTTATCGTTTACTACTTACCATTATTGTCCATTTTATTTCAAAATAATAATAATAATTGAAAAGGATAATATTTTCACACTAAAATGTTAATAATACACGTCAGTAGAGTACGTTTGCATGAAAATTTTAGATTGTTATTGTAACGTTCCCTATCACTTAGCAGATGAAAGCCGTGGTGTTTTATCAGTATTCATGGTCCTTTACAAGATATGACATGAAAGATTGCAATTCGAGAGAACTATTGCAAAGCCTTCCTTCGTTAGATCAAACAGTCAATCTAGACTTTTAAATTGATACTTTAAAAATAAATATAACATGAAACGAAACATACTTACAAAACATGAATGCCTATACTAGGTCATGAAATTATAATGCAATTCCCGAAAGTGGCATGAGAAACTATCGGATTCCCCAGGATAATTTATTGCGTCCATGATGTCAACATTCAAATATCAGAAGACAGTGGTGCTTGCAGCTTAACATGGCACGTCTTGGAGAGTAGATTATGCAAAAGAGTCTATTTAATGAATGGTTAGAATTACAATAGTTTTGTCACAAATGGAAAAATTAATTCACATCTAGAGAGAGGGTGTCATAATTTTCGAGCTGTGAACATGATTTATGAGCCTCCAGTTTCTAAAACTAATTATCTTTTACAAATGTGCAATGAGAGGTTAATTGCTTTACCTATACAATGTTTCTCTATTTAATACTTATAACATGATATCCCTTTGGATAACTGAATAAAATATTTATTTTATAATGTCATAAAACTGATAGAATTCTAAAGAAATTTGATTTCAATACTGTTTTCTCTCTTATGAAAATATTTTTTTTCTTTAAATGATAATTGAAACTTTCAATAGTAGAGGTTCTTATGAAATTTATTGTCAATGTAGGCAATTATATATAGGTAAAACTCAATGTGTTTTTAAATATAGATTGAGGAAACAGAAAAGTTATGATTAAATTAGGAGATTTATATTTTATTGGAAATAACTGCTGGATGCCTAATCATTTTTTTTTTAATTTCGCTTCTACTACTATTATAAAGTGTTCTGCGGTTTTGAACATGGAGGTCTTTGGAGGCACGTCAACAAAAAAATCTAAAAATGTAATTAAGGGAATTTGTTGTCATAGTTTATATGAGAATGCCATTCAGTGTCTGAACCGTCCAATTTCTCTGTGTTATAGCATGTCCATGCTTCATTTGTTTCTCTTTTTACTTTACTATTTTTCAATACTGTATATCTTGTTTTTATTTACTGTATTTACTTGACGTTTTGGGTAATACTCATCTTTCGTTACATTGTTTCTTGTTACCAACGCTATACTTAGCATTTTCTCTAGTACTTGGTTTTTAATTACCATTAAACTCTATAAAAACGCCTATTGTTTTGGGTAGGATAATCAACTTTTATCATTTTTTATGCACACACTTACATTGGAATGTCTTTACTTCAAAAAGTCTTGTTCCGTATTCGGTAAAGATACTGTTAAGAACTTGAAAAATGTTCTGGAGTCTTACCTCCTTCTCACATTTGTCTCTTTCAAAGACCAGACGGAGAAAACTCTACAAGCAACCGTTTCTATGACGTGAATCTAGGTTATCACATTCTGAAGTTCGGAGGAGGGTTGCCAGAATTGGCAACATTTGGTGACTTTTCGAAGGTTCGAGAAACACCTCGAAATAATTGATATTTACGAGATATGGCAGATTTCCAGACGACATGACTATAGATAGTCTATAAAAGGAGTCATAACTCTTTTGGAGGGTAGTCGACGTGATACGAGGTATACGGAACTGTGATATTCATCAATGTTTTGAGAATAATATAGGCTGTTTCAGGAAACTAGTGGAACATTTAAGTACTGTTTTAACGTATATTGTTCCTGTTTTCGCTGTGCTTGTAAATAAACGTGTTAGTTATCCAGAAATTTGGATCCACTCTTGTATCCTAATACACCTGCGACACCTGTACACCTGCGATTCTAGAGAATATGTCGTAACAACATTGTGCTACTTTAATATGAATCTTCCTTTTCATCAAAATGTATTGAATTTTTCAAGTTAGTCTACAGTTTAATTTACACAAAAACATCTAAACAATACTATATACTTAAGCATAAATTAAAGGCAAAAATTGTAGATAAAAAGGTAATTTAATCAAATAAAACCATCCTATAAGACGTACAAATATTAAAAGGCCAGAGTGCTTTCGGGCATCACCATACCCTTCAGTGGCTATATGAAAACTTACCGTGGAAACAAGCTTATATATAGACCAAATCGGCAGACAAAATTTGCGTAAATCAGTTACGGAATAATGATAACTAAATAGTATTATAAACAAGCTATTAAAGATTAAACAATTACAAAATTACAATAAAAAATAAAAATTAAAAAAATTAATTATTAAATACCATATACTTTTATGATAAGCTATGTGAAAAAATAACTGTGCTGATAATAGAAAAAGTTCAGACGAGTGATAAATAATCTGACATTAACAGTTTTCCCTATCTTCAAAACATTAAACTTGGCATTCTTCCCAAATGAATGGAATATATGTTATTGTTTGATTCATTTTCTATACGGCGAAAAATTCTCTTGTATCTTTAAGGAAAAAATTCCAGAGCTTTAATTACACTTGGGACTAGAGAAAGATATTTAGACCGACTTTCTAATCTTGGCTTCATATAACCAGAATGTATGAACGCATTCCTAGAGACGTTTAAATGAAAAAAGATAATTCAAGAAGTTTAACGCTAACACGCATCATAAAAATAATTTATCCTAAAAATGATAAAAGGGATAGTAGATAAAGAAAGAAGAAAGGATAATGAAATATGATAAAATGGATAGTTTTTCCTAAAAATATATATAAAAGAAAAAACTTTCAATACTCGCTTCTATCTCCTGAACCGTCAAGTGGATTACACGCTTCTACACGTCTTTTATTAGATGTATTATACGCTAAATGGATACACGCTTCTAATATCTCCTGAACCATTAGATGTATTCTGATGAATTGTTTCAGGTTATAAAGGAATATGAACATAGGTTTGATTCAAAGTTAATAGAATATTAACAATAGCATACACAACTGGCAAAAGATACGAATGGTAGGAAAAAAAGGAAAATTATGAAAATTACAATATAAAAATCCTCCTAAATATAAAGGTAATATTGTTATTTATGTATCAAAAATCATGAATTTATTTGCACATGACATTCAATAATCTTTGTATATATAATGTCTGATCATACAATATCATCTTTGAACATATCATTCAATTTTCTTTGTATATATAATGTTTGATCATACAATATCATCTTTGAGCATGTCATTCAATTATTTTTTGTATTAACTTCATGTGATATTAAAATTTTCATATATTTTTTCAAAATCATGAAAAATTTTGAGCTAGACAAAAGCCATGCATTGAATTGCCTGAAAATACTATATATTCTATTTTTATCTGCATTCTTCATGTTTGTAAAATTCAGAATACATTCAATATTCAAATGACGACTGATTTTCATCATTTAGATTAGAAATATATATTTATATTCTTCTCAAACCGACTCCGATAACGCACTTAACAGTTAGTGACTGTTTTCTGATCATTCAATATCCTTTTATATATAACCTTTGATCATTCAATAATCTTTGAACATGAGTATTCAGTTTGAACATTCAGTAATCTTTGTATAAACTTCTCTTGATGTTAAAATTCTCATGGATTTCCCTCTCATCCAAAATTTGCAATTTTCTTTTCATATGTACGGAATTTATTAAATATCCGTAAACTTCATATTACACTGTTTAATTTTCTTCTATATTGCATGTACACACTTAATATTAAGTAAATGTTTAAATAGTTTCTTATCAACGTCTCTCAATAGCTTTTCTGGCCTCCGACAGAGAACGGGTCTCTCTTCGTCCAGATGTCCATACTGGCAAAAGTCGCGATATTCAGTTCAGTAAAGTACATTTTATTATGATACACTTAGGATACACAAATTGCAATATTTGATAATATACATAAATATACATAAAAATTGTTACTTAGTTAAGCATTACTTTAATTTGAACTATTACTTATTAACACTATTTAATTTCATTTTCTACTGAAATATTTAATACTTTTAAAATTTATAATCTTTACTTTTAAGAAAACATGTATTTCTATTAATTTTCAAACCACAATTTATACTTTTTAATTTACTTCCGTTTACTTGAACCTTGTCTTTTCCTTTTAACAAACATCATTTTATATTTACTACATTTATAACTACTTTTCTTTAAAAAAAAAACATTATACATTTATGCTATTATGTTAACAATAACAAAATAACATTTTATACACTTAATTTTAGAACAATTTATAGCATACATTTTATTTCACTCTTCTTTCTTCTGGTCGTTCTAAGGACGACAAAGTTCAAAAGTGTGTCTTTTTCCCCCAAAATAGAACTTAAAAAAAATATGTTATCATTTCGGCTCCATGTTCTTATACAGAGGCTGTTCACACATTTTTTAGACGATGTATATTGTATTCACAAAACTAAATTACATAAAATTCTTGTGTTTTAAATGTTCTATTTGACATCCCTTATTCTGAACTATCTTTCGAGACCGCAATTTCCAGGATAATAATGCCTTTTGAAGTGTCAGAAGAGGTATTCTATCCCATTCCTCCTGAACAGCTTTCCAGAGTCCTGTAAGAGTTTTGGGACGACGTTTGGATAATGCAGATTTTAAAAGTCCGAAAGCACAAAATCCATAGGTGATGCATCGGGAGATTTAGTAGGGATATTAGTGAAGGGTATGGCCTTGACACCAGTTTTTTGTTCCATTTCTTTTAGGAAATTTACAGTGGATTTTGATGTGTGACTGCTAGCTTTGTCCTGATGGAGTCTCACAGATTGATGGCACTGTGGGTAAAGCGATGGTATTTCATTCACAAAAATTGGCGATAAAATATGTTCCTGATTGTATTTGGAGTTAATCTTGACATTTTTTCCCACTCTCTTTATTTTTAACTTGCCATTATAAGAAAAACCAGCAACAATCATGAATCCCTTAGAAAAACTTTCTTTCGATTCTTTGAACCATGTACTTAAATTTTTTTCTCCCCTTTTATGATAATAAATGGCTCTTTTTTTGTTGCAATCATTTAAATACACCCATGATTCATCTATTGGGACAATTGTTTTCCATTTTTCTTTGGATAAGTGTTTCTCATATAGAATTCTGCAGCGTGTCCTGCGTTCAGCGATATGATTTGGAAGAAGACGATGCACATTGCGTTTTTTCGCTTTCTTAAGATTTAAATCAACGTTTATCATTTTGTTTACAGTGGACACCGAGCATTTTAATGATTTTGCAACTGTCCTTTGACTAGGGGGATTTTCTATTAACATTAAACAACGTACCTTTGCAATAGTCGAAGATGTCCGTTTTTTCCTTGGATACTTGTTTGGAATTTTTGTCCCACTTGAGGCTCCAATTTGACATTTTTTTTCCTTTCCTGTTGACGATATTACCTATCGACGCTTTAGATATCACAAAACCATGACTCTCACATCGTTTTTGGATAACAGAGTATGCATATTTCTCTTCGGAAAGACATAAATATAGCCTTCGAACCACTGTTTTGTTAAAAACGCCATTTTTGAATAAAAACAAAACTTTCAAGCCGCAGACGATAATTTTTACTTTTAAAAACATAGTACAATTGGAATTATTTCTTTTGCAGCAAACAATTTTTTATTACCGCTTACCAAAATCGTCTAAAAAATGTGCGAACAGCCTCTGTATATTCATCATTGATCTATTTCAGGCCATCTTCATCGTCGATTTCTCTCCGTTAATCGATGATTTCGATCCGTTTGCGTCCATCGTGAATTTTAGTCCTTTTCTGTCCAGTCCATAGAGGATATTGGTTCCTTTCTGTCCATCGATGATTCCGATCCGTTTGCGTCCATCGTGAATTTTGGTCCTTTTCTGTCCAGTCCATAGAGGATATTGGTTCCTTTCTGTCCATCGATGATTTCGATCCGTTTGCGACCATCGTGAATTTTGGTTCTTTTCTGTCCAGTCCATAGAGGATATTGGTTCCTTTCTGTCCATCGATGATTCCGATCCGTTTGCGTCCATCGTGAATTTTGGTCCTTTTCTGTCCAGTCCATAGAGGATATTGGTTCCTTTCTGTCCATCGATGATTCCGATCCGTTTGCGTCCATCGTGAATTTTGGTCCTTTTATGTCCAGTCCATAGAGGATATTGGTTCCTTTCTGTCCATCGATGATTTCGATCCGTTTGCGACCATCGTGAATTTTGGTCCTTTTATGTCCAGTCCATAGAGGATATTGGTTCCTTTCTGTCCATCGATGATTCCGATCCGTTTGCGTCCATCGTGAATTTTGGTCCTTTTCTGTCCAGTCCATAGAGGATATTGGTTCCTTTCTGTCCATCGATGATTCCGATCCGTTTGCGTCCATCGTGAATTTTGGTCCTTTTATGTCCAGTCCATAGAGGATATTGGTTCCTTTCTGTCCATCGATGATTCCGATCCGTTTGCGTCCATCGTGAATTTTGGTCCTTTTCTGTCCAGTCCATAGAGGATATTGGTTCCTTTCTGTCAATCGATGATTCCGATCCGTTTGCGACCATCGTGAATTTTGGTCCTTTTCTTTCCAGTCCATAGAGGATATTGGTTCCTTTCTGTCCATCGATGATTCCGATCCGTTTGCGACCATCGTGAATTTTGGTCCTTTTCTGTCCAGTCCATAGAGGATATTGGTTCCTTTCTGTCCATCGATGATTCCGATCCGTTTGCGTCCATCGTGAATTTTGGTCCTTTTCTGTCCAGTCCATAGAGGATATTGGTTCCTTTCTGTCCATCGATGATTTCGATCCGTTTGCGACCATCGTGAATTTTGGTCCTTTTATGTCCAGTCCATAGAGGATATTGGTTCCTTTCTGTCCATCGATGATTCCGATCCGTTTGCGTCCATCGTGAATTTTGGTCCTTTTCTGTCCAGTCCATAGAGGATATTGGTTCCTTTCTGTCCATCGATGATTCCGATCCGTTTGCGTCCATCGTGAATTTTGGTCCTTTTCTGTCCAGTCCATAGAGGATATTGGTTCCTTTCTGTCCATCGATGATTGCGATCCGTTTGCGTCCATCGTGAATTTTGGTCCTTTTCTGTCCAGTCCATAGAGGATATTGGTTCCTTTCTGTCCATCGATGATTCCGATCCGTTTGCGTCCATCGTGAATTTTGGTCCTTTTCTGTCCAGTCCATAGAGGATATTGGTTCCTTTCTGTCCATCGATGATTCCGATCCGTTTGCGTCCATCGTGAATTTTGGTCCTTTTCTGTCCAGTCCATAGAGGATATTGGTTCCCTTCTGTCCATCGATGATTCCGATCCGTTTGCGTCCATCGTGAATTTTGGTTCTTTTCTGTCCAGTCCATAGAGGATATTGGTTCCCTTCTGTCCATCGATGATTCCGATCCGTTTGCGTCCATCGTAAATTTTGGTCCTTTTCTGTCCAGTCCATAGAGGATATTGGTTCCTTTCTGTCCATCGATGATTCCGATCCGTTTGCGTCCATCGTGAGTTTTGGTCCTTTTCTGTCCAGTCCATAGATGATATTGGTTCCTTTCTGTCCATCGATGATTCCCATCCGTTTACGTCCATCGTGAATTTTGGTCCTTTTCTGTCCAGTCCATAGAGGATATTGGTTCCTTTCTGTCCATCGATGATTCCGATCCGTTTGCGTCCATCGTGAATTTTGGTCCTTTTCTGTCCAGTCCATAGAGGATATTGGTTCCTTTCTGTCCATCGATGATTCCGATCCGTTTGCGTCCATCGTGAATTTTGGTCCTTTTCTGTCCAGTCCATAGAGGATATTGGTTCCTTTCTGTCCATCGATGATTTCGATCCGTTTGCGTCCATCGTGAATTTTGGTCCTTTTCTATCCAGTCCATAGAGGATATTGGTTCCTTTCTGTCCATCGATGATTCCGATCCATTTGTGTCCGAGAATTTTGGTCCCTTTCTCAATTCTGTCCGGTTTCCTTCTGTGTTCCTGTGCTAATTCTAAAATAATTTTCTTTCATTTTCATAACCTTTTCTTGTATTTCTTCGTTTGGATTTTCATTGAAGCGTACATTGTTCTGTGTGCTGGCGGTGCCATATCTTCCTCTGCCTTACGCTTTCTAAAATCATGTTTACCTTTCTTTTTCTGTTGTTCACTCGGATCACTTATTTCGGACCAAGTTCTTTTTTTCCATTGCCTGTGCTTCTTTTAACCTGGACCACCGTTTTGAAATGTTCCATTTTCTTGGATTTGTAGTTGCCTTCGTTCCCGTTACTATTGGATCTTGTGGAACAATGCACAAAAAAGGAAATTGAAACTGCTATCAGTGCTAAGGGACCTAGAACAATCGAGTCCTATTCGAAAGCCGATTTGATACAAGTATACACAGACGGTTCATCAGACGAGACTATCCTTAAGAGAGGAGCCGGCATTCATGTGACCCTAACGGATGGAACAATTCGACTCCAAAGTTATGGAGCAGGAATATCGCGTCTAATTTTACTTGTGAATTAATAGCGATCCGAGAGGCCCTGAGAGAATACATCCATCTAACTGAAATAAATAGGGCCAAGGGACTTTTAATCTACAGTGACTCAAAAGCTGCGCTTGAGGCAATTCTACTAGGACGCTCAAGACTCACTTAAGATATTCACCGACAGCTAGATTCAATGGACCAGATGGGAAAGGCACGCATTTTGCAACGGATTCTTGCACATGTTGGAATTGAGGGTAATGAGGCAGCAGATACATTGGCTAAAGAGGCGAGAACTCAAAACAATAACACCACAAACCTCGTCACCCTAGATGATGCAAATGCTTTTGCGAGATATAGATTCAGGGAGAAATCTATCAAGATGAGTCACCAGATATGTGAAATCAATGCAAATAGAGAAATCGCTGAGACCATTATCAGACTGAGAACTCGTCACATCGGTGGCATGACAATTAATGAAGACGGTACTAGGACATATAAGAACTGCAGAAATTGCCCTGGGAGGGGCTTTTTTCAAGACATGTCCGGCTATTCTTGCAGCGCTGCAAAGCTTGGGAGAATTCCCTTTCCGGGGTGAACTTTATACTGAGAGGATAGTGGATCTGGCAAGGGCAGTGATTCACGCACATGGATCTATTTCACTCAAAGTGGAAACGAGACTAACCAATAGTTTCTGATCCGAGTTTTTGACTTTTGTCACTTTTCGCTTCCTTAATATTTTCTGATCTGAGTTTTTGAATTGTTTCAAATTTCGCTTTCTGTGCCTTTTTGATTTCTTCCGGATGTTCACAATTTGGAACTGTTACCCTATTTTCCTTTTCTGCAACATGATTCTATTGATCAGAAATACTTTGCTTCGATTCCTGACGAGATATACATGTTTTAGAAATATCCCTCCTTTCTGGTGATGTACAACCAGTTTCACTCAGGTCACCCCAATTTGTGAACTTTTCAAAGCTGCTTTTCTTCGTAAAATTTAACTTAGATAAATCAGTAGATATTTACTTGCTATTTTTATTCACCGATTCACTTTCAAAATCTTTCACTGTATTGTTTGCCTCCGTCTGTGTGCTTTCTGCAACTTCCTTATTTCTACTTTCTTGAACTTTGGAATTAGTGTAAATTCGGCTGATTTTAGATCATTTTGAATGGCTATCGCATTTTCTTCCGTTGAACCAATTTGCATTTCCGTTTTCGAATTCACTACTGAAGGTTTAACTTCCATCATCCTCTTTCGTTCATTCCGATTTTTACGTTCTGAATTAATTTGGGATGCACTCTTAATTTTAGCATCTAATTCCTTCAAGGTGTGCATTAAAATTTTAATTATTACTCTGTATTTCAACACTTATTCGATTACTTTCAGTTGTTTCAGCCACAACTTCAGGCTTTATCACTTTAGAATTTACAAATTCAACACCAGTTTGTAAATCTGCTTTAATGAACTCGATTTCTACTTGTTCTTGCCCAGTTTTTGAGTTTTTCCTTTCAAACTTTACTGACTTTGATTTGGAACTTAGTTCAACATTTGCTTCCTTTAAAAGATCCACTCCTAGGATCACTGGAAATTGTAATTTTCTAAGTACTAATAGTGGCATCGTGATCATTTCGTTTTGAATTTCAATGTTCCTCGGTAGGATCCTATAACTGTATCTACGTTACCTTGAGCTGTAATCACTTTCAGATCATTTACTTTGTATAATCTTTGTATCGGGCAGATTTCCCTATAATATTCATCTGATATGAAAGATCGTTCACTTCTCGTGTTTATTAGTACCTCTACTGCAATTCCATCTAATTTAATCACTCTATGTGGTAGCATTGCATTCCTTAGCTGCACTGTGTTGAAATTTATGTTTGGGGTTTTATTCTTGTTATAGAGCACCTAAACCCTCTTCAGGGTACCTTGTTTTAACTGATAGTTATCCCTTTCATTAAAATAGTTATGTTCTTGATTTTTAGATCTGTCATCTTGTGCACTGTTTTGTTTAAATTCTGTCTTTCTGTAGTTTTGATTGTGATACTGATTATTATATTTAGAGTTTGGGTGTGTGTATCTGTCATCATATCGTTTTGCTTTGAACAAGAAATCCTCAACTGTTCTCTGCATCCTATCCCCCAAAAAATCTTGATACCTAGGCAACAACCTATCAGAAATCAACTTTTTCATATCTACTTCCGAACCTAATTCTAATCTTTTTCCTAATTCTACTTTCCTTAACAAAATTTTTGTTACCGATTTATTATCAGTCAGCCGTTTTGCGTTCAATTCCGATTCTAACCGAACTTTATCCTTGTCATCTGGAAATGCCTGCTTAACCTTATCTTTAAACTTCGAAATATTAATTACACCATCTTCACCTAACACATCCCACCAATATTTTGCTCTACCCATCAAAGTATTCTGTGCCACTACTAACTTTTGTGCTTCATTTAATACACTTTCTTCAAAATACCTTTCTAGCTCATTAATAAACTTTCCGTTAGACGTTAACCCATCAAACGAAAATTTCGTCGAATTAGCCAATGGATTAGCTCGTGCTTACATAATTCCATACTGCTCCATAGAATTATTTATAGTTACTACAGAGCTTTCTGCTAACTGATCCACATCATTTTCTTGCGACATATTCAACTTAAATTCTGTCATATTTAGCCACAATCTCACGGAAACTATCACTTTAAACTACCCTGATTAAGAACAATCGCACACCCTTCTGTAAAAATATCACTACTCTACATACTATTGCATGCACTATATTACTACAAAATATCACTGTACAATCTTATTACATAACATTACTGCACAATATTACTACACCGTATTAGTACACAATACTACTAGAAAACATTATTATACAATATCACTGCAAAACCTTATTTAAACATAACAATTATCGCTATATCTCATTTACGTTCAGTCGTCTTTGTAAATGCGATCTACTTCAAAACTTTTAAAAACAACTTAATTTCGACATTTAACTTAACCTACGGGTTTAACTAGTTCAGCGCTATTTCTAAAGCCGTTTAAGCGCGTAACTTTTAAGAAACATTCTAATTTCGACAGCTTTTAACCTAACCAATGGGTTTATTTAGTTCTGTGTCATTTGTAAAGGCCGCAACTCGCATCGGAACTTTAAAAAATCAGCATACTTTCCTTGCAGCTTTTCGACATAACCTACGGGGTTATTTAGTCCGGGCGCCATTGTAAAATAACCTTTACATGCACATATTCCTAAAATCATGCTTTGATTCACCCGTGTACTCACTTCAATCTTAAATCTACTGACTAGAGTTCCATTAATGGTCTACAACATTAACAAACACATACTTTATTCCAGCTAACTTCAACGATAACTCAAAATACAATTACATACACAGCCAATTTTCAAACTAGCATCATACGAATATGAATACTATATACACGAGACATACTAAAACAGACTATTTGCCTTTTGTTATTGTTTTTCTACATAATGGAAATTCTAAGTTTAGAAAGAATGTCGTGGTAGTTTAGTTCATCACAAGCGTCATTAAAATGTAATTTAGCAGAATAAAATATGTATTGAATTGAAGTATTAAGCGGCACACGATATGTTTATATATATATACACTCTTTTGCAAAAAAACAAAAACGAAACACTCTTAAAAAATAATCGGATCATCTCGAAATTTCGCATGCAATTTTTTTTATACCAAGTATGTAATTTATTAAATTTGCAAAGCCAATGAGTGTTAACTGCGGTCATATAGATCTCGTATCTACTGCGCAACTAGCCCACCCTATAAAACAGGTTAAAAATGTGGGCGGTTTGTGATTGCTCGTTATTGGTGCTGCAGATCCGTGGAGACACAACCAATAATGCCATTACGGCATTGCCGAAGACCTTATAAGCGAGTAGACGAGTTCAAATAGTTGGGATGCGTGATATATAGTCGGATCGTATAGTCGAGATGCTTGAAGCCGGCTGGTCATACCGAGCAATAGGCCGCTACCTGCACCGAACGGACACTGTTGTGCAAAGGTGCTGGCATCAATGGTTGCTGCAAGAAACGCATCGGCCGAATGAAGGCTCTAGAAGGCCTAGGTACACGAATGCGATTTAAGATCGGATGATTGTGCGACAGACGCAAACTGGCCCAACTGCATCTATGTCCGCCATCCAACGTACTGCGGCCTTTTCCGTATCACCCGTGGTACCTTCAACCACCTCACTGCGCTTGCCTGAGGCGGGGTTACACTCACGGAGGCCTTTAAGACGTCTGATCAGAATTGTTGATACTGTTCCTTGGCCATCAAGGTCACCAGACCTTTCACCAATTGAGCATGTATGGGACATGCTAGACCGCCAGATTCGGGCACCCCGAAATGTAGCAGATCTGGAGCAACAGCTGAGGAATGCCTAGCAGAATGTATAGCAGGATCACATTAAAAAACTTTGTCATTCCTTACCTAGACGTATACGAGCATACATTGCCGCCAAGGGGGTTTCACCAATTACTGATTTGAAATTCAATGTGCAATTGCTAACCATTGATGGGACCTGCTGTCTTGATTTTGTAATCATTTCATTACCTGTATGAGTTGTACGCATATCTAATTGCCTGAGGCGGGGTTACACTCACGGAGGCCTTTAAGACGTCTGATCAGAATTGTTGATACTGTTCCTTGGCCATCGAGGTCACCAGACCTTTCACCAATTGAGCATGTATGGGACATGCTAGACCGCCAGATTCGGGCACCCCGAAATGTAGCAGATCTGGAGCAACAGCTGAGGAATGCCTAGCAGAATGTATAGCAGGATGCCATTAAAAAACTTTGTCATTCCTTACCTAGACGTATACGAGCATACATTGCCGCCAAGGGGGTTTCACCAATTACTGATTTGAAATTCAATGTGCAATTGCTAACCATTGATGGGACCTGCTGTCTTGATTTTGTAATCATTTCATTACCTGTATGAGTTGTACGCATATTTAATTTCAATAAAAACAGTCTCTTTATTCATGGTGCGTCGTTTTCTTTTTGTAAAAGAGTGTATATATTTTATATTTATTCTGAAGCATTATTCAGAAGACTAACACATATATACAAAACAAAGAAATTACATTAAAATATATCGTTGCAATGTCGAGTACATTTCTTTATACATTAATAAAGAAAATCTCTTATACCTTCAAATTTGAAATATTGTTTGAATTGATTACTGAAAAAACAATTAAACAACCAAAAAACGATAAAATCATATAGCTTATTATCTGACAACTTTTCTCACAATTGGCCTTAAAAGATATTTACTTTAATCTTCAGGTTATTGTATGTGTTTTTAAAGTATTTCTTGACGCTTAAAGATCACATTTACGAAAGTGTCTCCGTTCATGGAGCAATGAAGATGTCGTTAAAGAAAACATAATAAATATATACATGTAAAGAAAAATATCAGTAAATAATCTATATATATATATATATATATATATATATATATATATATATATATATATATATATATATATATATATATTAATAATAATAATATTATTTTATAGGTATTTTATACATGAACCGGTTGAACAATGCTCAAATAGAGAAAATATCGATATGCAGAAGTTTAAAATTGTCCTTTAAAAATGTAATGTGCACTAAAAGGAGTTCTTTAGAACATTACTCGTTACTAGCATTTAAGCCTATTAAAGACAGGAGTGCTATCACTCTTAAAGAAATAAATTGCAACTTTTTTAATACGTTTTATTTTGATTAACAACGTATGTCATTTATAGTCAAAAATATCATTTTAATCAAAAATTGAATCAGATATTCCAGATAATCAAAAATTGGCTCAAATTTTCCAGATAATCAAAAATTGGCCCAGATATATATAAAAAATTGGTCCAGATATATATAAAAAATTGGTCCAGATATATATAAAAAATTGGCCCAGATATATATAAAAAATTGGCCCAGATATATATAAAAAATTGGCACAGATATTATATTTCGTGGTCTATACTATAAGTATGCAAGCTCAGCATTTTAGATAATCGAGGAACTTTGGAGCGGTTTGAACAGAATTTTAGAGGTCTCCAATATACCCACCTCAGGGGAAGATATCGAAAATCCGACTCTGTTAGGTTCTATTCCGTAGACTATATAAAAGTGTACAAATATTTGGCCTTCTACGTCAACTGGGGGCTTACGGTGGGCCTGGAGGTGCTTTTCAAATAACGCCATTTTATTTCTGCCTCTGGGTTAGAAAATTTAAAAATCGACTCTTCTCGGATCTATCTCGTAGTTAATACTATAAGTGTGCGAAAAATAAGTCTTCTAGATCAACGGGCGGCTTCTGGAGGGCCTGGGTCTACGAGAAGCCCCATTTTTCGTCACCCTTGAAGGGAATCGAAAAATTGACATAATTAGGTTCTATCCCGGGGTCGTTACTGTAAGTGTACCAGGATTGTCCTACACAACTGATTCCTTGTACACTTATAGTATTGACCTCGGGATAGAATCTAATTTTGTCACATCTTCGATTCCCTTCGTGGGTGACGAAAAATGGGGATTTTCGTAGCCATCCTTTGAGGGCTTCTATAAGGTATGGAAAAATAAAAACATGATAGACGATTATTATACATATTTTGTAAAAGCAAAAAATCATTTAAGAACCGAAATTATAACCACGGATTTCTTCCTTTTCAATCAACTCTCTATTTATTGAGCCGATGAGACAATAATAGTTTCTTCTATTGTAAAAGTGAATCCCTACGTTCTTCCGAGTCGAGGTCCGTTAAGTCGATGTTAAATTTGTGGCCTATATAATATCCTTTTTCCTCTGCATATCTTTTATCCTGGAGAGCATCCTGTTCATCCTACAATCATCAATTGAAAATCACAGCCTTGGGGGTCTTGGTAAATTTTAAACTCTGTAATTTTGAAATCTCAGGGGATCGCCTAATGTTATTAATACACAAATATGCGTTACAGGTACAAATAGTAAGGTTTTGGACTGAAAAGTGCAATTACATAAACAGAAAATTTGATGTGGGCAGCAAATGACTTTTCTTATATAATGCAATATACTACTTTTACAGTAAAAAAAATATTATTTTTATAGTAGATATTTATATTCTTTCCAAGATATTGAATTTTCGTCAATGAGTCGTCATTTTCATTGATTTATGGTCATTTTTATCCATTTGGCAAGTTTTTCGTTAATTTAGCAATATTTAAAAAAGTCGCCAAGTTGGTGACATTTCACCAAATTCGTTGCCAAAATCTCGCCAAGCGTTATGGACGGAGAAATAAATTATTTATACAGCAGATAAATGACTATTGGCGTTCAAATAAAAAAGTATTACTCAAAATATCTTTTTTCATGAATGGAACGAGCTAGATCCACGAGAATGATGTCACCCAATTTATCGCATGGTATTACATATGAAAAGTGAACATGTTTCTCAATAGGAAATATTTTTATTTTTATTTTATATGACTATTTGATAACGTCTTTGAAAAATGTACAATATCTCAAGAACGGTTCATGTTAGCGTTCTAAAATTTATGTCAATTGTTTTCTAATAAAAAATTACATAAGAAATGTCTATTTGCGTAACTTTATTAGAGCTTTTGATTTTTGACGTTTTTTTCAAAATTTCACTTGAAAATTTAGGGAGGTTCTGAACATTCGATTGCGTATAAAAACAATAGGCTTCCAGTGTTTATGGCTTGTAATTTTTTTGCCAAATTTCGCTCGAATCGGTCCATTCGTTCGTCAGTTATCGTTTCCACAGTCTCTCTGCCACACACACACACACACACACACACACACGCACACACCACTTCAAAAATATTCGATTCGTGATCAGGGATGCTTGAAACGTGCTCTCCCGTCGAAAACTCGAATTCGAATCCGCCACAATACTTTCTTTATACAGTATTGAATAAAAGGAATGTAATAAGTGCACAAGAATAAAATAAAGAAACAATTATCAATGTCGTCAACAGAGAGTCGCTTCGCAGCTCTTCGCAGCTTTTTCTGACCGCAGTTCTTAGTCAGCTACATCTCTAGAAAATAATACTTATTTATATGTGTTGCTAAACGTGTTATAATTACATAAACAAAAGAGTACTCAAGCGTAAAATAAAGAAACAGCCATCAATATCGTCAACAAACATCAGTCGTGTGTGTCTCAGCATAGCGATGCATTTTTTCTGACCGTAGCTCTTAGAGTCAGCTACATCTTTTAAAAATAAAACTTATTTATATATTGCTAAACGTGTTTTGGGAAATGTGAATCGGTTCATTCGTTCGTCAGTTATCGTCTCCACAGACTCACTCACACACACACACACACACACACACACACACACACACACACACACACACACACACACACACACACACACACACACACACACACACATACATACACACACACCGACATCACTTCAAAAATGTTTGATTCGTGATCAGGGATGCTTGAAACATGCTCTCCCGTCGAAAACTCGAATTCGAATTTTCGACCCCGTCACAATACTTTCCTTATACATTATGTATATAAGGAAAGTAATAGGTTTTTCTTATAGTAGATACTTATATTCGGTCCAAGATATTGAATGTTCGTCAATTAGTCGTCATTTTCATTGATTTAGCGTCATTTTTATCCATTTGGCAAGACTTTCGTTAATTTGGCAGCATTTAAAAAGTCGCCAAGTTGGCGACATTCCGTCAAATTCGTCGCCAAAATCTCGCCAAGCGTTATAAACAGGGAAATAAGTTATTCTTATAGCAGATAAATGACTATTGTTGTTCGAATATAAAAGTATTACTCAAAGTATCTTTTCTCATGAATGGAACGAGCTGGATCCACGAGAATGATGTAACCAAATTTACCACATGATATTACATATGAAAAGTGAAAAGGTTTCTCAACAGTTAATATTTTTTTTTTAATTTATGGGATTTTTTGATAAATTTATTTTAAAAATAGACAATATCTCGAGAACGGTTCATACTAGCTAAAGTTTATGTCAATCTTTTCTAAGGAAAAATTACACAAGAAATGTCTATCTGCGCAACTTTATTAAAGTTTTTCCTTTTTTTTGATGATTTTTTCAAAATTTCACTTGAAAATTCAGGGGAGTTCTGAACATTCGATAACGTTTAAAAACAATAGGTTTCCGGTATTTACGGATTGTGATTTTTTGTACCAAATTTCATTCGAATCGCTCCATTCGTTCGAGAGATATCGTCTCCACAGGCTCACTGACACACACACAGGTGGGCAAGACGTGGAAAACGAGGACCTCGTAAAAAATAGCATTTCTGTGAAAATTCAGGCAGATTTAACGATCATAAAATATATTATTTACATTTTAGATTTAAAAATTTGAATCGGTAAATTTGTAAAAAAAAAGCCGGTAAACCGAGGACCATATTATACACACCTTGTATACACCTAAATTGTTTCACACTCTGTCAACTGAGGACCTACTATACACTCGGCTAACCGGGAACTTGCTTCACACACACCGCCAATTGGGGACTTATTATACACTCGGCCAACTGGGTTACTTATTTTCGTGTTATATCAAATTTGTTCTACAGGAATAATATAAATATCATTCACGTTTACACAATATATATACATTGTGAGAAAATGTTTAGTTATAACTTAGCTAGAATTTTGTCATTTTCAAAGAAATACGTATTTGAAATTAATGCATTCATTTCTAATTTAAGTTAGAACTAGTTTGTTAGTTACTCAAGTTAGATTAAAGAAAATCTCTCTTTTTAGTTGTATTACGTTCAGTATATATAGTTTCTTTAATTCACACTATACATACTATTTCAATGTGGTAGATTTGTGGGAATGGTACTGTCAAAAATGCAGAGAAATGTGTATGTGGAATTGAAACAATCCTAAATATAATTTCATAACTTGAGTTGGGATCCTGTTATTAGTATAATGGGGCTACTGAATCACGATGCAAATCCAAAAATTAAGAAAATCACAAAATTTTAATTAAAATATATTCCTAATAAATTCACAAGTAACAAACTTAAAAGTGTATTATGCTTTTGTTTCATGTGTAACCCTACATTGGGATAGGTATGAAATAAATAAGCCCTCTCCAAGATCCAGGTGTTACGTTAGTTAATTTGGATGAGTAAAATATATACTAACAGAGTTGTGGAGTCAGTAACTCAAACCTTCAACTTTTTTTTTCTACTGTTCGACACCGACTCTTCTTATTTTCTAATATCAGACTCCAATACTGATATAAATAGCAATTATTTTTACATTTTTTGTATCAATAGTTTTTTAATTGATAAACGTTTGTTGTTTTCATAACGTCAATTGTTTTATTAATTTATTGCTTAAAATTACTTAATAAAAGTATTAAAAAATTAACCATCCTAAAATAAAATGGTTTTTAGATAGTTTTATTTAGGAGTCGGAGTTAGTATATTTTTACTTACTCCAACTTCACTCTAAATGACCACAGACTCCACAACGCTGCATACAAGTATAGCATTTTAGTATGTATATAATTGCACTCATCTAAATTAATGTAACATACCATCTAAAGTTTAAAATTAAAATTTTTTGTATAGTTACACACAAGTTTTCAGTTTAACGTAGAGGGTTTTTAAAAAAAGAGGGGGCAGGGGGTATATCACGTGATCGATGCTCAAATAGATTTAATATGTTTCATTAAATTGATTTCAATGGTATTTTGGATTTTCAGAACAGGTGTCATATTATCCTTTTCGGCAATTTTTACCTTGGCGACATAGAAATGCAATATTTTGAATAATTTCTCACAATGTATAAAAAATTTAAAATCAACTGCACAATTTAAAAATAAAAATTCTAGTATCCCCCTCCCCACACTCACACTGCTCAAAGTCGGCCTACCGCACGCAAAACGAAAACCCAATTTACTTGAAAGAATTCTCCGGTACTTTTCAACAATGAAAATGGAAGGCATATTTCCTGTAAATGCATATAAATCCCAATAAAATAAAATTAAAATAACAGTAAAATGTACAACTTGATTAAGGACGACACTCTTTCAAATAAACTGCTTCAAATCCAAAATATATGTGCACTATTATGATGGCGCGGAAAGGGTTGCCAGAATGGAATGTTCTCTAAATCAGAGTAGGGATTGCTAGAATCCCACCTAAAAATCGCCAAAAATAAAATGGAATAATACAGTAAAAAAGACAGTACATGGGGTAATACGGTAAAAATCAACTGTAAAATGTACAATTTGATTAACTATGAAACTCTTTCAAATAAACCGTTCAAAATCAAAACCAAATATGCACTATTATGATATTGCACAATGCGGAAATAGTTGCCAGATTGGAATGTTCTCTAAATCAAAGTAGAAATTGTCAGAATTCCACCTAAAAATCGCCAAAAATAAAATAAAATAATACAGTGAAAAAGACAGTACATGTGGTAATACGGTAAAAATCAACAGTAAAATGTACAATTTGATTAACTATGAAACTCTTTCAAATAAACCGTTCAAAATCAAAACCAAATATGCACTATTATGATATTGCACAATGCGGAAATAGTTGCCAGATTGGAATGTTCTCTAAATCAAAGTAGGAATTGTCAGAATTCCACCTAAAAATCGCCAAAAATAAAATGGAAGAATACAGTAAAAAAGACAGTACATGGGATAATACGGTAAAAATCAACAGTAAAATGTACAATTTGATTAACTATGAAACTCTTTCAAATAAACCGTTCAAAATCAAAACCAAATATGCACTATTATAATATTGCAGAATGCGGAAATAGTTGCCAGAATGGAATATTCTCTAAATCAAAATAGGGATTGTCAGAATCCTATCTAAAAATCACCAAAAATGAAAATGGGATAATACATCTCTACCAGATTTTATTCAAAGAAAAAGAGTTTTGCATCTCAAAATTTTCAGAAATGAACCGTAATAACCTGATTCCATTGTAATGATTATACAGGACATATATAATAAATAAACTGATTTTTGAAATTACTTATCAAGCAGAATACCTGCGGTTTCACTGTTATAAAATAAAGCAAAGGTTTGCCAATGTTTGTGAAGTTTTTATCACTATACTTAGCAATGTTTACGAAAATGCCTCGAAATTATGCTGCAATGTAAACTGGTTATACTGAACTAGGGTTATAATGACTGCATGTTTTTCATGTACTAAATTTAAGGTCGCTATGAATATTCTATATATATATTTTATATTCAGACTCCAATTTAAGTGAGCTCATGTATAAGAAACCTTCGGCTACCTAAATTTATAAGAAAACTTAAAAATTTAGAATTTTTTTCGAAGCAAAAAATGCTTCGAATTGAATTCCTGGATAATGCAATTTAAAATGGTTACAAATAGCAAAATATAAATATAAAATTATTTGAAAACTGCAAATTCCGTATAATTTCAAATAAATATCCTTATTTGAAGCCAATAAAACTCATAAAAACGCAGCATAAAACAAATTTCAACTATATTAATCAGTTTGGAAATATATAACGGATATTGTTTTTAATATCTTTGTGTTTTGTCTTAACTTGTTGCGTGAAGAAAACTGATTTATGAATAAATAAACTATGTTAAATTTTAATTAACAAACTGAAATAAAATTAAGGGTTTTTTTACATTGAACTTCTCAAATACTAAATGGAAGCTGCTCTACATTAAACAGGGGGTCCAGCATAATATTTCAAGTTTGATGGAGATGTATTTATAAAATATCAAAGTTTTTTCACATTAATTTAAACTTAGTATAAACTGTCTAGTATAAAAGTGAGAAAGTGCCGATATCTAGGTTTGAAAAATGTAAATCTGTACTCCAAGCAAGAGAAAAGCACAGACTTTTACCTCTCAGAAATTTACCATAAGGTGTTACCAAACATCTATATCTTTGGAATTTGTAGGTATCCAAGTAGTAACTTGTATTTATGACAAACAGTAGTGGTATTTTAAATATATGTTTTGGAAATGAAGATCTATACAGGGTGTATCTGAATTCATCATCAATATTTGGTAGGGAGGTAGTGAATAGGATAAGAAGACTATTTCACATAGGAAAGCATAGGCGCAAACGAACGCATGACGGTGTAGAGGGCGCTTTGTGCCCACAAATCCTATTCCCGCGCAAAGCTGTCTACCGTGTGGTTCCAGCATGACGGCGCTCCAGTACAGTTCGCAAATGATGTGCATAGTTACCTGACCAGAAAATTTGGAGCGCAATGGATTGGCCGTTGTGGACCGGTTTGTTGACCTCCACGGGCACCGGATTTATCTTCAATCGACTTCTTTGTATGGGGTGCGATGAAAAACATGGTGTACGAGACCCCTGTTGCCAGTGCTATGGACCTTGTAGCACGCATATCGGTTGTCGTCGCAAACATCCGGGAAATGCCGTGCATATTCCAGAAAGTCCCGTTGTCCATGCAACGTCGTTGTGAGGCATGTACTCTAGCAAATGGTGTGCATTTCGAGCACCTCTTGTAAGTCTGTACAAACGATGCATAAATAAATGTTTTTTTTTCTTAGAACTTTCTTGTTATGTTTTTTTTCTATCATTTAACATGGCTCATGTTGCCCTACTACATGACGTCTGCGCCCATGCTTTCTTATGTGAAATAGTTTTCTTTTCCTATTCCCTCCCCACCAAATATTGATGATGAATTCAGATACACACCTGTATATCGTATCCACTGCTGTTGTTATCGAGACCCAGACCGTCAGACCTACCAGAAAGGTGCAAGGTAACTGTTTGGACGACAGGGAAGAGCCACCCCGACGCCTCTGAATGTATTGCATTTTAAAGATGTCTAAATAAAACTGCATTACAGTTGGAAAGTGTTTCATAATCATTGCTTTATGCATGATTGATCTTTCTTGTATTAATGTGGTATTGCTTTATTGATAGTGTAAATCTTTACGATCCTTTCAGTGTGGGGGTCCTATTGGGTCGATATGGTCCAATAGGTTTAAGACCGCGACTACAATGCCTCGTAATTCGTGTTGATGTGCAAAAAAGCCTCATAGCAAGCCAATGTATTCATGTAAGGATGGTCTGAGGTTATTTTCTCTTTCAAATTATTTGCTGCTTCAGCGCAGCTTTCTGGAATATAATTTAAGGAGCTGTTAGAGCATATACATTACGAAAAATCAATTTTTATATAGAAATTGCTTTTAAAATATTATTGATACATATAAACCGTTCGCAAAAATATTTTAAATTAATTTTTCCTAATTTCATACCTTATGAGGAGAAACATTTTTTTTTTATCTGATGTGGGCTTGCCTCTGTCCAAATGTCTAGAGTTGAAAAAAATCTGATGTGGGCAGCACATGACTTTCCTTATATAATGCAATGGATTTACTAGTTTTGCAGTCAAAATATAATGTATAAGATCCATGCCGCTGTGTTTTTATCGTTTTATTGTAGACTTGGCGATTTTCCAGATGACAACATGTAAAACTATTTCAAATTACTCAATTAACTTATACTTCGCGCAACTCTAAATAAACAATTATCAATATTGATAGCATCCTCAATAAGCGATATAGTCCATATAATAAAATACTTTAATAATTACTTCATCAATTAGGTGTAATTTTCATTAATTTAATGTCGTTTTCAATTTTGACGATATTTTTGTCAATCTCGGGCGAAATATCGCCAAGTTGGCAATACTTTGCTAAATTATTCGATAAGTTTACCAAATGCATCACCAAGTGTTACAGGCAAACGGATAGAACAGTATTTCTTTTATGCTAGAAGGTATTCCCGTCATATGACGGAAATCAAAATTTGCAGAACGTTACTTTCAATTTGGCATCATTTTTATCTATTTGGCGGCATTTTTGTCATTTTAGCAACATTTAAAATTCGCCAAGTTGGCAAGCGTTACGGACGGAGTGTTATTTTTATTGTCTACGCTTATGTTCTTTCCAAGACTTTCATCATCTAGTCCTCACTTTCATTGATTTAGCGTCATTTTCATTGATTTAGCATCATTTTTATCAATTTGGCGACATTTTCGCTAATTTAGCAACATTTAAAAAAGTCGACAAGTTAACGACATTCCGCTAAAATCTCGCCAAACGTTATGCACGGAGAAATAAGTTATTCTTGTAGCAAATAAATGACTATTGGCGTCCAAATACAAAAGTATTTCCTAAAGTATCTTTTCTCATGATTGGAAATAGCTAAATCCACGAGAATGATATCACAAAATGTATCGCATTATATTTCTTAAGAAAAGTGAACCTATTTCACAATAGGTAAAATTTTTATTTTATATGACTTTTTAATAATTTTTTTGAAAAATGTGCAATATATCGTGAACTGTTCATGCTAGCGTTCTAAAATATATGTCAATTGTTTTCTAATGAAAAATTACATAAGAAATGACTATTTACTTAAATTTAATAAAGGTTTTAATTTTTTGATGATTTTTTTCGAAATTTCACTCTAAAATTTTTAGGGGGGTTCTGAACGTTCGATTACGCATAAAAACAATAGGCATCCAGTGTTCATGGATTGTAATTTTTGTACCACATTTTGTTTGTATCGTTTCATTCGTTCGTCAGACATCGTCTCTACAGTCTCACTGACACACACACATACACACACACACCGACATCACCTCAAAAATGTTTGATTCGTGATCAGGGATGCTTGAAACATGCTCTCCCGTCGAAACATGCTCGTCGCGAAAGTATTGTGACGGGGTCGAAAACTCGAATTCGAAGTTTCGACCCCGTCACAATACTTTCCTTATACACTATGTATATAAGGAAAATAATAAACAATATGTTTAATAAATTCTCAAAGTAATAGTAATAAAAATTTCTAAAAATAAACTATTTTATATCAGCTTTTATTATGCAAATTGAGGAAACAAATTTATTTATCTCTATATTAAAAATAAAGTAGCTTCCGCCGCCGTTATTTGACAAGTTTCGCTTTCCTCGTGTTTTTTTTGTCGCGTACCACAAAATCTATTGCATACAAAAATATGAAATGCGGTACATTTGTAGAAATATATTGGGGGACTCACAGATATAATCATTTTTCCAATTTAAAAATTAATTTAGAAAATATTTAACGTCAAAGTCATAGAAACAGTATTTGATCTGCGAGTTCGCGTCCTGGACTAAGTAATTACAGCAAGACCTCGAATTTTTGTTCGCATGTACCTACTTAGTTGAATTTTTGTAGACAGAGCTATTTTTTTTTAATTTCGATTCAGTTAATAAGTTATTCAATTTTTTATGCAGTTCTGAAGTGGAAATTGATCTTTACGACGACCGATGATAGAGCAGATTACCTCTGCTTGGTTTCTGGCAAAAAAAATTACAGAATGGCAGAAGACAGAGTTATTGAAGCATTACAAACATTAAAAGTGTAGATGTATAATTCTAAATATGACTACAACGTTAGTTAGTGCGCTTCGGAAAATTCGAAATGTTGACAACCTTATGCCTAATATTTTATTCTTACAAGCAAACAAAGCGTTTCGTAATTATTGCTTTTATGGACATTACGATTTAATTTTTATATTGCACAACAATTATATGCATTATTGTTGTAAATATCTCTATATTGAAAATCTAACACAGTATTTTGACACTGTATTACGAAAGAGTTCGTGATGCAGACTTAGCATGAAGACGAAGTCTCCTAACTCCCAAGGCGAGTTTCGGAATTAACGAGCTGGGAGCTGAGCTGGATGAAGTTGTTTGCAAAGCCATTTAAGGGAGATGGTGAACGTCAGCTAATAAGGAGGCGAAGCCTCGATGGGTGCCTCACGCCTGCGGAGAGCTACGATTAATGAGCTGCAACGAATGGATGGTGGAGCCTCTTGGTTTTGGAAGCGTCAGCAAATATAGAACACGTAGATGGTTTAGGGAACGGGCTGCATTAAAAGCTCTTGCGAAGCGATCTTCAGGTCTGGTAAATGTCAGTTAACAAGGGGCAGTCCACAGCGGGTTTAATTTGCCTGCGTAGCAGTCGGTACGAAAGTGCTAACGAAGCGAGCTCAGAGAGTGTCAGCGAGTAGGAGGCGAAACGTCCCGAATTACAAAGCTGGTTACGGAGGTTGGCGAGCGCAGCGATTAGGGGGTGAAACCTTCTAGTAGAAGAAAAAATGGAATAATGCGAAAAATAATTATAAAAAAGTTAAACCAGAAACGTATGAGCCAGGGAAACTACTTATGGGGAAATTACATTACTTTTAAAGTTGTAAGAATCTAAATCAACCTAACACAGGAGAAAATAAATATGCAATTCTCTTTAAAATGTCTTCGGAATTTTTTATGTAATCCATGCACTTTTAGTATGGATAATTGTGGAAATGAATTTTAAGTGTGGATAATACTTTCATAAACATATGAAAATGAAATTAATGCACTTTAAGTATAAAAAATACTTTCATAAACTTACTTAAGTCTTTTCCACCAGTAACAATTATCTTTTCTCATAAGAAGATTCTATAAGGTTACGAACAACTGGTTTGAACATCCATTTGCATCAAACGTAAGTAAATTTTGAGAGTATGTAGTTATAACTAAACACTTCCATATTCTGAAACTTTTTATGGTTAAAATGTAATCTGGTATGGAAGTAAAACTCTGCCACAAGCAGTGAAATGGCAGATGAATGTAATCTGATTACAAAATGTGCCATGTCTTATTTTTGAAGCATTACCTTACTCCTATGTTTCTCTATTAAAATTTAATACTCTTATTAAAAAGTATTTTGTTTCTGTATTAATTAAGAAGAAGGTGAATTGACGACATGTGTTTTCATTACGTATGGCCATTAATAAAATGATCATGTATTTTCTTTACGATTTTTAAATTACGAATTTAAAAAAAAAGTTTAATATAAACCATAACCTCCAAATTGTGAAAATTTTAAAATATCAGGCAACATTTTAAATATAATCAAAATGCGTAACGTATAAAATATAACTTCAAAATTGTAGACTCTTTAAATACGTTAGGAAACATTAAACCTTTGTGTTAAAGAGAAGATAAAAAACCCTTCAAAATACCATAATGCTTTGAGAATGATATATTTGTGTCTCTAGTATTTGTAACGTCCCAACTGTTTGTTCTCATTTAACACAAGTAATAGTAAAGAAAACACAAGTAATAGAAAAGTATAGTGTATCTATTTTGAAAATGTTTTCTAATTAAAGTTTCTTAATTATGAGTAGAAGTAGTAAGTATTTTCTTCCTCGTACAGCGTATAGAGTATATGGAGACAAAACTAAATTGAAATGTCTAATAAATTTGGAAACGCAGAGACATTATTTATTGTTTGAGTTCTAATTACTTTCCTTATATACTTAATGTATAAGGAAAGTATTGTGACGGGGTCGAAAATTCGAATTCGAGTTTTCGACGGGAGAGCACGTTTCAAGCATCCCTGATCACGAATCGAACATTTTTGAAGTGATGTCTCTCTGAGTGATGTCTGTGTGTGTGTGTGTGTGTGTGTGTGTGTGTGTGTGTGTGTGTGTGTGTGTGTGTGTGTGTGTGTGTGTGTGTCAGTGAGTCTGTGGAGACGATATCTCACGAACGAATGGGGCGATTCGAATGAAATTTGGTACAAAAATCACAATCCGTGAATACTGGAAGCCTGTTGTTTTTAGACGCAATCAAATGTTCGAACCCCTCTAAATTTTCGAGTGAAATTTTGAAAAATTCATCAAAAAATTAAAACCTTTAATAAAGTTACGCAAATAGACATTTCTTATGTAATGTTTACTTAGAAAACGATTGACATAAACTTTAGAATGCTAGCATGAACCGTTCCCGAGATATTGCACATTTTACAAATAAATTTATCAAAAAATCCCATAAACTAAAAAAAATATATTAACTGTTGAGAAACATGTTCACTTTTCATATGTAATATCATGCGATAAATTGGGTGACATCATTCTCGTGGATCTAGCTCGTTCCATTCATGAGAAAAGATACATTGAGTAATACTTTTGTATTTGAACGCCAATAGTCATTTATCTGTTATAAAAATAACTTATGTCTCCGTCCATTACGCTTGGCGAGATTTTGGAGACGAATTTGGTGGAATGTCGCCAACTTGGCGACTTTTTTAAATGTTGCCAAATTAACGAAAATCTCGCCAAATGGATAAAAATGACGCTAAATCAATGAAAATGACGACTAATTGACGAAAATTCAATATCTTGGAAGGAATATAAGTATCTACTATAAGAATAACCTATTTTTTTTGGCTGTAAAAGTAGTAAATTCATTGCATTATATAAGGAAAGTCATGTGCTGCCCACATCAGATTTTTTAAAATTAAATTTGCAGTTTTAATACATATTTTACTTTACAGTGTATGGTAATGCAAAATGGAAAGTATTGGAATTAAGTGGAAAATCGGAATTTGATTCCAATACTTTCGATCATCGATACCGACTTCGACGAACCTATACGTTTCGAGCACTCTAGAACACGACTACATTTTTAGAGCTACGTCTGTGAGTGTATGCGTGTGTCTGTCTGTTTGTTGGTCTGTGTGACTGTGCAATGTTTGTATCCACTCTAGCTCAAAATACATTCGACCAAATGTCACAAATTTATTAAGTGAGACTTGGTGCCGATTAGATTTTGGAAAAACATTCGGACCGAAAAACGGTCCTAAAACACGATACGGAGAAACATACCTGTTTTTGGGGAATGACCCGCAAAAATCTTCAACATCGGAAGTTAAAGACTCAATATGCTGAAATGTATTAATTAAATGCTTGTTTTATATGTAATTTTTAAAGGAAAATGAGTTAGATAAAATCCATTACTTTAATATAAACCTTTATCAAGATATATGTTTTCTGGAACTTTTTTTCCCCCAATGGCCAGGCATTGATTCTTTCATCTTCGCCTATACATCGGCCAGAACAGTGAACCTCTTAGCCGTCAAAGACGTTGCCCCAGCGCACCAGTGGGGGTGGGAACACATTGCGTCCAACAACTAAAACATCCATGTCTTACTTGGGACTCGAACCCACAACGTGGCGGCCGATCAATCGCTGGAAACGCTCGCCTTGACCGTTCGGCCACCACGTCGACTGAAATGAGCCAACAGTACGCGTTGTTCCCAGGTGGTCACCCACCCAAGTACTATCCACGCCCGATGCTGCTTAACTTCGGTGATCTAACGAGAACCGGTGTTTTCAGCACGGTAGAGCCGTTGGCTTGTTTTCTGGAACTTTGAGGAGCTGAATATGTTTTCCCACTATGTAATTACAAAACTATTCAACGAAATTTCTTAAAATTTGATAATGCGGTTACATAAGAGTCACCCTAGTGACGATTACATTTTGGTACTATTTAGGAAAATAGATCTAGCATTTTCTTTGCAAAATGACCGTAAAATTATCAAAACATGTCAATAAAAGACGAAATATTCTCGAATATATTAGTCACATACATGTTTCATTAGTAGTTTTAACGATGAAATGAATGAGGCCAACCCCATCACTAAGAATAACCGTTCTCGAGATATTTCATTTTTTTAGAATTTTGTAAAGTTGAAGTTTTAAAATAGTTAATTTGCCAAATGAGAAAGATGCATTACAATTGCAAATTGGATATAATTTCATATAAGTATCCGTGTTATTTTGGGCAACAGAACTCAATTTAATAGATTATGAAAGAGAAAATGAATTTGGAGTCTGTAGGGAAACTCATCTGCTCCCCGCATCAGATTTTTTCACTTGGCAAGTTAACGCATTCTAATATTTCGCTAGCTATTCAGAATTCCAGAAGCAACTTTAATATCTCGAGAAGGGCTCATCCTACAGTAATGGGGTTGGAAGTATTCGTTTTGTGGTCACAAATTTTATGTGTGAAACAAGCATTTAGTCAACACGTTTGAACGCAATTAGCCTTTTACTTCAGACGAGAATGAATTACTTGCTTTTGTCAGGTTCGTAAATAACCGACCGCTATTTAAATAAACATTTATAAAACTACTAAATCTTCTTCAAATCCCAAACCGTCGTCAAATAATATATATATATATATATATATATATATATATATATATATATATATATATATATATATATATATATATATATATATATATATATATATATATATATATTATATACATATACATAAATTTTATGAATTTTAATTTTCTTGTAATATAAATACAGTGTATTACACACACACACACACACATATATATATATATATAAGTATATATATATATATATATTGCCTTATGATTTATTATTTTATTAATTTATATGATCCATTTATTAAATTTTTTCAATGTTTAATTTTCAGTTCTTCCATTGCTTTATTTACAAATTTATCCAACCATTTTTCAATTTTCAACATTATATTTCCACTCACCGCATCAATTATGTCAGATTGCATAAAATTTAAACCACGTGTTTTTATGCAATCATAGAAACAACGGATTTTAGTATATCTGTCTAGACTCTAGAATGTGCTCCTGAAGACGTTTCCTGACGACGCATTTGCTGCATTTCCATTCTTTTCCTTTCCCTTGTGATCCTGGTTGATTCCTATTTGTTTACTTTGCACTTTTTCGAGTGTTTTTGACTTGACACATTTACGGAAGTATGCCTACTGCATGGCATTGGAACCGTGAGTGTTGCCCGGCCATAAAAGCAGTCTTTTAAACGGGAAAGAGGGTTCGCCATCCCTCTATACCATTTTATGCCTCGCATTTGGTCATTTCCCCCCTTTTTTTCATATGAAACTTGTTACTTTAGGAGAGAGTGTTGCTTTGCGCCAACTTCTGGAGAAAAATTGGATAACTGTGGAATTAATTTTAATTTTATATGTTTACTATGCTATATATATATATATATATATAAATGTACATATAATATATATATATATATATATATATACATAAATATATATATATATATATATATATATATATATATATATATATATATATATATATATATATATATATATATTTTGTCTAAGCGAGTTTTTGCCTCATTTTGGTTGTTTTCACTCGAAATATCTTCTAAGCTATAAAAGACAGATATAAATAGTAAGCAACAAAATTTTTCAGTTGGAAATCCGGAATCTAGATGAATAATATATTTTGCAAAACTCTTATAGTTTTTGATGATTTGTGCTGTTAAGGTTAAGAATATTGGATCAGTTCAATCAATTTTCAAGATTTTAATAAAGAATTTAATAAGATTTACAGGGATATATAATTGTATTTAGGATCGGGTTTTTCGATTTCAAAATAGAATGGTTATAGAACCAGCTTTCTATTTTGAAAAGCTGGTTTTAATTTCGATATTTCAATATTTTGAACTGTTTTGAAAATGCCTAAAGAAGGTAAACAACCCATAAAGAAAATTGTATATAAAATCGCTTCGGCTCCATCGGACTGGAGCCGCTGCCGATTTTTTGAAATCGGTTTCAATAATTATCTAATACTAATATTGATTGAATCTCATTTGGAATATTTCATATTGCAGAGATCAATTGAATATAAAGAGGCATAAAGAACGATTGGTTCAAGTTATAAGATTTGAAATTTTGGTACTTATGCCGTATACCGACTTTCATTGACAGATTTAAAAATTAATTATATTTTGGCCCGAACTCTTTTTCTCCCTAGCGGGAAAAAACATGGCTGCAAAATACAGGAGATAAAACACAATAAACAACAACCGAACACTTAATAATAGAAATACATATTTAATCTTATTAAATGCATGAAATGTTATATATTTTAGAAAGACATAAATAACGGTTCAATTCTAGAGACCGGTATGGTCGTGTCTTTTGTCGTGCCAAATCGGCGATAAGCAGAGTGCTATGTTGTGACCTTGGCGTCTTTTTGCTAACTCTGACAACCCTATTTAGGAAACTTGTGCAGAACAACAGCGCATTTCTTGTTTCTGCTGTTCTGCTCGGTCGTTTCAAACGTTTTTTGGTTAACGGGCCACGTTGATTTTGGATTTTTGGATTCAACTACGTGTTGATTTTGGAATTTGATAAATTGGATTAAGGTTTAGAGATCTTTTTCATCGTTTTTCAAGTTTCTTTGATTTCTTTTGTGTGCTAAATGGCTGTAAAGAGTGAAAAATTTAGCATTGTTTTATTTTTATCGCTTGATTGATAGTGGTAAAATAAATGCGATTGAATGGCGTATGAATCAGTAGTTGATTGCAAGTGGGTACGAATGTCCTAAGTTCCGTTTTTGTCGAATTTCTTCTAAGCATCGTTTTTTATCAAATTTCGGTACTTCTCGGTTAACGGGGCGCAGTTTGATTTGGTTATAATATGGCAATAGACATTTTTGCAATAGTTGGTCTGTAGCAATTCGAAATGGACCTACGACCACTACGTAATCTTACCACGCAACGCTCGCCCGCTAAAAAAATCCACAGAATTCAGCCCCGCTGGCTGTTTGAGCTCGCACGTAGCAAAAACTGTTGGTGCAACAAGTGTTCTATGGCTAATAGAACACAGGCTTACATGAAAATCACTCTATTAGTCACGGAACATTATTTTTGTATATTTCAAAGTTCAGAATTTATTTGTTAAATGTGTTTTAATTTAAAATTTTTCACAGCTCGCATTCTTCATATTTGCAAGTTCATTCAGACCCTGGCTTTTTACCAGTTTTAATTTTATTCTTCAGCAGTTTGATCTATACGTAAAAAATACGTAGCACCTGTTTCGGCCATGAACATTATAGATGCCATTATAATACTTATTACTCTAGATCATCACAAATTGGCAGATCTTTCAAAAGATTACTCAATAGTTTGAAAAAGGATGGTTTAAAATGATACGGCAACATTGTTTTTCTCTTTGTAATAAATTTGTGCTTAAAATATTTAAATATTTAAAATATTAAAATATTTTAAATTAACTAAATTTATTTCTACGGTTAAATAATTGAACACACGATTATTGAAACATGATCATTAGATCCTAGAACACGGTTTGGCCGTAAAAATGTGCCAAAAGAATTCTGATCATGTTTTAATGATCATGTTTTTAACTTAGTTCCAAGTTAGCTCGCCTATATACTTTTTTATAGGTTTTTTTAAATATGTTTATTTAGTTCAAGTTTGCAATCAATTAGACTAAATGGACAAATTATAAGTGAATTAATATTAGAACTAATTTAATTTTTTAATAATTATTTAGAAATAATTTAATTATTATTATAGTTACAAAATTACTAATTAGAAAACATATGGCATCATTTTTGTACTTATTACTTTTTGTAGTATTTTTATATTTCTTTTGGAAACTTAATAAATAAAAGATGGACGTCGAAGAACGCTAAGTTACCTAGTATCATATATTTGAAGTCAACCCAAAATAGTCTAAAAATATTTAAATATTTTAAATAAATCTAATTAAATATATTTGACTATTTACATCGAAATAATTATACATTTTGTAATATTTAAAATTTCCTACTTAAAGAGATGGTTTTATATTTTACAGCTTCCGATTCATTGTTGGGCATCACTATTCGGTGAATTCTATTACGTGCATGATACATTGCACTTTCATTTCACCACTTATTTACCAACTTTATGTGGATATAAAACGAAAGCACGCATTTGGCGAAAATATTTGCGCCATATTACTAGGACTTTATACAAACATATTACTGGCAGCAATTTAGCAAGTAAATTACATTTTACTATTCATATATACGATATTACACGAGAAAGTGAAATCTAAATATATTGAATAAAGCAATTAGAAATTCACACTAGACGCTAAAACAATATTAAATATTTAATGACAGCTTAATTTCGCAAATTTCTCGTAAAATTTTAGGATGTTCTGTAAGTACTTCAAAATCAGATTTAACTTCAGTTCAACAAATTTGAATTAAGTGATGATTTCACAAATATGTTCCCAGAATCTGTGCCAAAAATATCACCGACTACTGCAGTATTTTTGATTTGAAATGTTGCCTCATTTTACACATCACTTTACACAGACTCACTTTACTCATCACCTTACACGTATCACCTTACACACGTCCTTTGTGTTTTCTTTTGGAACGTCCTTCTCCTGACTTTGAGCGCTTCCGATTTCTGTTAGTGGAACGTGTCTTATTTCGTCCACTGGAACGCCTTTTAGATTTAGATTTGCGTTTGGAGCCAGACTTTTGAGCTTTGCCTCTCTTTACTAAACTGTACTTACCATCCAACTTAGTCAATGTGCCTCGGGCCACAGCGTTCTTAAGAAAAAGTTTCAACTTAGCTTGGGTAGCTGCATCAATTGTTTTGTTCTTGGAAATCAAGTACCTTTTTATGTCAGCAAAAGAAGAACCTTTCGGACCACCAAGATGACGTATAGCACTCATAACATCTCTGCCATCAACTTTCTGTGCTTTCGTCGGTTTGCATCCCATAGTGAAATCAGAAGTAGAAGAGTTGATCGTCTGGTGAATTACAAAAATACGGGGCTTTTTTCACAATTTTGGTTGTTATAAAGGGAAAAATTTTTAGAAAAGCTATTCACGAGTGAAAAATATTTGAAATGGATTTAGAATATTCTTTTATTATATTTCTCGTTCCTCTCGTGTTTTGTACTTTGCAATGCCACTCAAACAGAAAATTTCTCTTATTGTACTTTTAATGGAGGTAAATAGATTTCGTGGTACTTTTCAAACTCTATGGTAATTTTAGCGTCAAACCATGAATTCTGGTTTTGGAATTACTGGATTTACTGGTTTGGGTGCAAGTGAGATTTTTATTGTTTAGTTTTTCATGTAAAATGGCCATTTAAATGAACAGTGAAACAACGTCATCTTGCACGCGTAATGATTTTGAGTAATAATTATTTGAGAGTTGGCAGTTAATTTCTTCAGTCTATAGCGTATCAAAGCCAAAGGAATCAAAACCACATACAGAAAACTATCGTTAATCTGACATTCGATAGTATGGTATGCCTGATATTTCGGCACTCTGGATCGTTCAGCTGTATTGATGTACGTTTACTGTAATAGACTAAATGATTTTATATGTAGATTTTTGTTCATTGAATTTTTACCTTATAATTTAAAAATTAATTTATATTTTTCTTTATATATCGTACAGTTTATTTTAGTATGGGTAATGTTTAAGTCAAATATAAATCACAATTTTTTACGTATAGATCAAACTGCTGCTGAAGAATAAAATTAAAACTGGTAAAAAGCCAGGGTCTGAATGAACTTGCAAATATCAAGAATGCGAGCTGTGAAAAATTTCAAATTAAAACACATTTAACAAATAAATTCTGATCTTTGAAATATACAAAAATAATGTTCCGTGACTAATAGAGTGATTTTCATGTAAGCCTGTGTTTTATTAGCCATAGAACACTTGTTGCACCAACAGTTTTTGCTACGTGCGAGCTCAAACAGCCAGCGGGGCTGAATTCTGTGGATTTTTTTAGCGGGCGAGCGTTGCGTGGTAAGATTACGTAGTGGTCGTAGGTCCATTTCGAATTGCTACAGACCAACTATTGCAAAAATGTCTATTGCCATATTGTAACCAAATCAAACTGCGCCCCGTTAACCGAGAAGTAGCGAAATTTGATAAAAAACGATGCTTAGAAAAAATTCGACAAAAACGGAACTTAGAACATTCGTACCCACTTGCAATCAACTACTGATTCATACACCATTCAATCGCATTTATTTTACCACTATCAATCAAACGATAAAAAGAAAACAATGCTAAATTCTTCACTCTTTACAGCCATTTAGCACACAAAAGAAATCAAAGAAACTTGAAAAACGATGACAAAGATCTTTAAACCTTACTCCAATCTATCAAATTCCAAAAGCAACACGTGGTTGTATCCAAAAATCCAAAATTAATGTGGCTGGTTAATCAAAAAACTTTCGAAACGACAGAGAATAACAGCAGAAGCAAGAAATGCGCTCATGTTCTGAAGAAGTTTTCCAAAAGATGGTTGCCAGAGTTACCAAAAAGACGCCAAGGTGAAATATAGCACTCCGCTTATCGCCGATTTCTTCTTCTTCTTCAGTGGCCTGATAGCCCAGGATGGGCCCTTGCCTTCCGCAGTATAGAACTCCAGGCTCCCCTATCCCTGGCCAAAGACCTCCAAAACTTTTAAAATTTTAAAGTCCTTTTCCACACAGTCGAGCCATCTGAGTTTAGGTCTTCCTCCTTTACGGGTGCCGAATGGTCTGGCCGAGAAGATCTTTTTTGTTGTACGGCTTTCGGCCATCCTGCACAGATGACCCACCCATTTAATTATCTGAATCGTGATGTAATTGACTATATCTGGTTCTTTAAAAGACTTTAAAAGTTCAGAGTTAGTTCTTCTTCTCCAGATGTTGTTACAATTTAGGTCACCAAAAATACCTCTCAAGATTTTTCTCTCAAAAACAGAAATGATATCTTTAACTTTTTCTGTCATTGCCCAAGTCTCAGCAGAGTAGTTAAGAATGGGTCTGATTAAACTTTTGTAGATTATGATCTTCGTTTTTCTGCTGATGAAGTCAGACTTTAAGTATCTTTTAAGGTCGAAAAAACATCGGTTAGCAGCTGTAACTCCACCGCGAATTTCGGGCATAATGTCATTGAGAGTATTAACTTCAGATCCTAAATATCTGAAGTTGCTTACAGTCTCAAACTTGTAAACCCCAATTTCGAAATAAGGACAGTCATAATTACCACAGGGCATATACTTAGTTTTATTTTGATTAATAGTTAGGTGCATTTTACTGGCCTCCAAAGATGTGAAGGCTTCCTTAAGTAACTCGGGAGTGCGTGCTACAATGTCAATGTCGTCAGCAAACGCAAAAATCTGGACAGACTTGTTAAAGATTGTTCCACGGGTATTGATGTTAGAGTCTTTCACAATTTTTTGGAGTGCAATATTGAAAAGCAAGCAGGCCAGTGCATCACCTTGTCTGAGCCCATTTGAAACAGTAATAGGCTCGGAGAGATTATTCTGAATTCTTACCTTAAGCTTTGTTTCGGTAAGAGTAATATTACCCAAATTTATAAGTTTATCGGGTATTAGAAATTCTCTCATATCTTCAATTAATAGTTTTCTGTTTACTGAATCATAGGCAGTCTTGAAATCAACGAAGTATATTGTAAGTTGCTATACCATATTCGTTAGCTTTTATAATATATATATATATAGATATATATACATATATATATACATATATATATATATATAATATATATATATATATATATATATATATATATATATATATATATATATATATATATATATATATATATATATATATTACAAGTATCAGGGGTTATACATTTAAAAGTTTAAAAATACAATGAAAGAATACAGAGAATTTTCAACTCAAATAAACCCAACATTACAAAATATATTATTTAAATAGCAATAGTCTATTTAAACTTGATTAACACTCTATTAAGAGTATTAAATTGAAAATTATCAATGTGTATAGTGATTTAAATATTAATTATAAATTTCTTAAATTTCCATATATAGTGCTAATACCTAAATTTCATAAAAATTCTATTAAATTTAGGACAGTAACTTGTGGTCATAATACTTACTCTACTACTGCGAGTAAATTACTTTTAAATTATTTAAATGTTATAAATGATATATTAGGTTTTTCCTGCAATAACTATCTTATTATAAATAATAGTAAGGAATTAAAGAATGAATTAACATCACTTGATAAACTAATTGGATTTCAAACTTTTGATTTTAGAGATCTTTTTAATAATATTAAGATCTCTGATCTTTATGTAGTAATTTTAGCTCTATATAATGCTTATACTACTTATCATACTACTCATACTATATTTACCAAATTTTCTAAAGTTCTTCACTTTGCACTTTTCAATAATTATATATTTCAAGGCAATAAATTATACTTACAAGTATCAGGGGTTATACAAGGTGGCTGTAGTAGCAGTATATTAGCTAATTTATACCTTTATCATTATGAAAAATCTTTTACTTCCACAGATTATAAAATTTACAGATATGTTGATGATCAGATTTGTTTGGTCTTTACAAACAACTGTGTCATAGATGTAGATTTATTTCTATCCGGATAATTTGCAACTTATTCCTAATGAAGCCACTATTAGTAATAACATTAATTTTTTGGACTTAAATCTTATTATTGAACCTACTAATAGGATAGTTACTAATTTATATGATAAAAAAGACTATTTTAATTTTAACATTAATAAATTATTACCTTTTAATTCCTGTAACTCGGATCAATTGTTTAGAAATATTATATTTAATCGGCTCTTTAGAATTCATAGATTATCTGATAAAAAATTTCATGCTATGTATATTAATAAACTTAAAATTTCTAGCAAATTATATAACTATCCAGATTATTTAGTACATAGTATAGTTAAAAAGTTTGGAATGGTAGATTATACTTAAATTCTCTCTTTAGTATCTTATTTTAGCCTGACATCCACTTTCTCTTGAATAAGCATTACCAGGTATAAGCATTACCATGTTCTTACTGTTGAATATCACCTTTTATCGTCTTTTCGCATTAATTTTATTTCTTTCTCACGATTAGCAACAGCAGTTCTCACCTTTTTATTTTTTGAGATTGGCAACATTGGTCTCTTTATTCAAGGCTCCAATGGATAAGACGTATGCAGTGTTTTTTCAGATATTCTTGCCTCCTATTATTTTTCAATCTTTATGCATGTTGTCCAGGTTATCTAAGTTTATAGATATAATCTATCACTGATATCAGGAACATGCATTTTGTGTTCATTTTTAAGAAATACCTGAACTTGATAAAGAGTTTTATCGAAATGAACAATTCATTATTAGGCCTAGGGCTTGTCCACGTGTAAAGCTTTCATGCTTGAATTTTATTTGATATTATTTATCGATTCCTTTCCATTAATGTTTTTTGATTGTCTTCAGCTTGATGATTAGAGGTTTGCATTTATATTTTCCACTTGATTAATGATTCTCTGTTAGACACTTTTATTTGTAAGACATTTTGTAATGTTAGGGATTTTTGAGTTGAAAATTCTCTCTATTCTTTCATTGGATTTTTAAACTTTTATTATTATTGAAAACATTTTATTTATATGCTGCATTTGCGCTATAAAATAAATGCATTTTGTTTCGTCATTCTTTTTTACTTAATATCTTTTGTATTTTTAACTATTCATATTTGTAAAGTATCCTTAATTCTTTTAGTATGCTTCGGTATTTATGACACTTTTATATGCCTAATATTATATATATGTAACTATTATATATATATATATATATATATATATATATATATATATATATGCTTAATATTATATATAACTTCGTAATTTATTATATATGTCTAAGATCAATATTTAAGGAATAAAAGCCGACGTCAATGTTTTTGGGACCCCCTATATATATATATATATATATATATATATATATATATATATATATATATATATATATATATATATATAATTTGTAATTAAATGCAAGTAATAATGACTCAAATGTTGCAAACTTTTTAGATTTAAATTTACAAAATTGTAATATGGTTATAAACATGTATGATAAAAGACAGGATTTTAAATTTAATACATCAAAAATTCAACATTTTGACTCTTGTTTTCATATATCTGTATTAGAAATATTATAATAAACCAGGCTCTTAGAATCAATAAAATTTGTGATGAATATTATAAATTAGAGCATTTTATGGAATTATTGAGTACATCGACTAATAATGCATATCCTCCCAAGTTTGTTATTAAAATTATCAACTCAGTGTATCAACTTTCACTCGATAACATCCTAGAAAACTTTCCCAATTATAGTGGCTAACATACATTTAAAAAAATATATATATAATTATTTATTAATTATATAAATAAATAAAAATGAAAAATAATAAACTAAGTCAAAAAAATTAGAAAAATCAAAAAATCGGAAAATAAGATGGATTAACATTAATGTTTTGAATTTTATTTAAAAAAAAAATTGTAACTTTTGCCAGTATTGAAACTACGATTTGAGCGCCCTTATAATGGTGTATAGTGGCATTCTCGTTTATCCAGTTTTCCTATGAATTACTTGTTTAGTAAGAATTTTCATCTTTGATTCATGTTTATATTCAGAATTGAGTATATGGGTTGTTCATATTCTGAATTGCTTGTCCGGTCTCCAGATTAGACTCACTGGACGGGTCTGGGAGTATTACTGTGAACGTTCGTACTGACTCCCTGGTAGTATTTCGACATGTTCATTCCGGTGCTTCTAGATAATTAAGCTGTTGAGGTTGATCGTGTATACACGTGGTGGAAGAAAACGGGTTCATGCCTAATGGTAATGCAAAATTTCTTAATGTATCCTATTTTCATTTCTTCATTTTTTCATTTCCTGATGCCTGTAGTCTGGGTTGGAGTATTTATAGTAATGTACTATTGCTCTATCTGAAACAGGCATGTGTTTGGGTTAGTTAGAGTTCAATACTCAGACTTGAGAAGGAACTTAACTCTGATTAATCATCGAATTTGGGCTGGTGCTGTTCTCTTTTCTTATCGGCATTATGGCCGTGAATTTGCTTCTTTGGTGATGTTAATATTACTTATTTATTTTTACTTTCCTTATATACATAATGTATATGGAAAGTATTGTGACGGGGTCGAAAATTCGAATTCGAGTTTTCGACGGGAGAGCACGCTTCAGACATCCCTGATCACGAATCAAACATTTTTGAAGTGATGTCTGTCTGTGTGTGTGTGTGTGTGTGTGTGTGTGTGTGTGTGTGTGTGTGTGTGTGTGTGTGTGTGTCAGTGAGTCTGTGGAGACGATAACTGACGAACGAATGGGCCGATTCGAACAAATTTGGTACAAAAATCATAATCCGTAAACACTGAAAGCCTATTGTTTTTAAACGTAATCGAATGTTCAGAACCCCCCCCCCCCTAAATTGTCGAGTGAAATTTTGAAAAAATCGTCAAAAAATCAAAACCGCTAATAAAGTTACGCAAATAGACATTTCTTATATAATTTTTTATTAGAAAACGATAAACATAAATTTTAGAACGCTAACATGAACCGTTCTCGAGATATTGCACATTTTTAAAAAAATTATCAAAAAGTCATATAAAATAAAAAAAATATATTTCCTATTGAGAAACATGTTCACTTTTCATATGTAATACCATGCGATAAATTGGGTGACATCATTCTCGTGGATCTAGCTCGTTCCATTCATGAAAAAAGATACTTCGAGTAATACTTTTATATTTGAACGCCAATAGTCATTTATCTGCTATAAGAATAACTTATTTCTCCGTCAGTAAAGATTAGCGAGATTTTGACCACGAATTTGGCGGAATGTCGCCAACTTGGCGACTTTTTAAAATGTTGTCAAATTAACGAAAATCTCGCCAAATGGATTAAAATGACGTTAAATCAATGAAAATGACGACTCATTGTCGAAAATTCAATACCTTGGAAAGAATATAAGTATTTACTATAAGAATAACATTTTTTTTAACTGTAAAAGTAGTAAATTCATTGCATTATATAAGGGAAGTCATGTGTTGCCCACATCAGATTTTTTATTTATTATTACATATTTCTAATATATATATTCTTTTTTCTGCGTTCACATTTAAATAACTTTTGAAACTAACCACCCAAAATTGGTTGCAAAATTGGCAAACGGCCAACGATATGACATTCACCCACCCACCCATTCGGGCACATACACACCCACATTCATACACACTCTCTCACACACACATACACTCTCATACACACACTCATACACACACATTGACAAAAGTCCTTTCTAGTATCTAACGACCCTTCGATGGATTTGCGCTTAACACGCTACTCGTGATTTAATCACGGTCACTATACTTTTCTTAGGCTACATCAGTGAAACTAAAAAGTTCCCTTAATCTTCTGCCAAAAGCATATTTATCAAGAAAAGTGCTGCAAGGAAAGTAAAGGTGAAAATAAAAGTATGAAGGAAAGTGGTGCGAAGAAAGTAAAGGACTACTGTTTTAACTTCAAGTAAAATCTAACCGTCCCCAAAATATTCCATAGTATAGAAAACTGTCACATCGCGTGAAAATCCGTCAAATTAGTTTGTAAGGTAAATAAATAAAAGGAAATTCTTTCATGGCCAGATTCTTGCAGCTGGTATCATGCTGGGTGCAATCCAAGAGGCAAGGGTTAAATTTTAAATTTCGGGCAATTGTGATATTTAAGTGAAATTATGTCTAATTCTCTACAAACTCTGATGTCTGTTGATTCTCTCAGTTTACATCAATGAACTGATAAAATAATATAGTTGATAAAGTGTGCTCAGTGCCTGTTGCATGATTTTCGAGTTGTGGCATTGAAAAGTGAACTTAACAGTTCACTAATATGTAGGAATCCTAACAATGATTTCGAAACTATACTTCGAACAGTCTATTTAGGAAAAAAGTTTATAAGGAATTTTAAAAGGATAAAATTAATGATGACGGATCAAGTGTACTTATTATGCATACTCATCTGTCTTCGTTTATGGCACAGAAGCGCAAAAGTTTGGAATTCGAATATCCAAAGGGGATTATTTCGATATATTTCCACTGCGAAAAGCGTGATTTCATTTGATGGATGCAAGTCAACATACCTCTTCTAAAATCTCGTATACATCGTATAAGTCATGGGTCAGGGCAATAACTTGAGAATTTTCCCCAAAAGGGAAAAATGAAATAAGTTACTCTTAAGAGAATTTGTATAAGCATGATTGCTTACAAAACAATCTGGTGTGAGCAACACATGACTTTCCTTATATAATGTAATGAATTTACTACTTTTACAATAAGAAAATAGGTTTTTCTTATAGTAGATATTTATTTTCTTTCCAAGATATTGAGTTTTCGTCAATGAGTCGTTATTTTCATTTAGTGTCATTTTTATCCATTTGGCGAGATTTTCGTTAATTTGGCAACATTTAAAAAGTCGTCAAGTTGGCGACATTTCGCTAAATTCGGCGCCAGTCTTGCCAAGCGTTATGGACGGAGAAATAGGTTATTCTTATAGCAGATAAATTGTTGGCGTTCAAATACAAAAGTATTACTCAAAGTATCTGTTCTCATGAATGGAACTAGTTAGATCCTCGAGAATGATATCCCCCAATTTATCGCATGGTATTACATATGAAAAGGGAACATGTTTCTCAACAGTTAATATATTATTTTTAATTTATAGGATTTCTTGATAAATTTATTTTAAAAATGTGCAATATCTCGAGAACGGTTTATGCTAGCGTTCTAAAGTTTATGTCAATCGTTTTCTAAGAAAAAATTACATTTTGCGTAACTTTATTAAAGGTTTCGAATTTTTGATGATTTTTTCAATATTTCACTCCAAAATTTAGGGGGGGGGGGGTTCTGAACATTCGATTACGTTTAAAAATAATAGGCTTCCAGTATTCATGGATTGTGATTTTTGTACCAAATTTCATTCGAATCACTCTACTTGTTCGTGAGATATCGTCTCCACAGACTCACTGACACACACACATGCATCACCTCAAAAATATTTGATTCGTGATCAGGGATGCTTTGAACGTGCTCTCCCGTCGAAAACTCGAATTCGAATTTTCGATCCCGTCACAATACTTTCCTTATACATTATGTATATAAGGAAAGTAAAAATTAGGTGTTCAATTCTAGAAGTTACAGAGATATGGTTCTTTTTTAGTTATTAGAATGTGTGTCTGCGGTACATAGATTTCTGTTAAGCATACAAATATGGGTGTAGTGATCACGAGTTTAAAAAAACACATATACTACAGTGAATTATAGCAGTTAATGTGTAATGCAATGATAACATAATGGCTTGTTTAGATAATAGATTTCGTAATTTTTTTTGGAAAGAGGTACTTGGTGGGGAGTTTTTACCAGGAAGTTTTTTTTTTTTTTAAAACCTTTTATTTAATTTGATATGGTGTTAGTAGGATTCAAATCTTTGAGTCTCTAAGTAATCAGCCTTCATTAAGTTCAGTTGCATAAAATTTGATATGTCGTTGTCTTTTGTGGTACATGTTCCTTCTTATGATTTTGAAATTTATGGAACTGACCTGCCTCGGTCCCGCCATAGGATTGTACACGTTTTTGGGGAATTTGATACTTGTTTTTGGAGATATAAACGGAGCAGCTAGAATATGAATATCCACATTTAACATATTGTTGTCTTTGTAGTAGATTTTCATTCTTTCGATTTTTAACTTTATCAGGTTAGTCCGTATTGGGTCCTTCATAAGGATGTGTTTGTTTCTCGGGAATAACTTTAGACCAGGAGTAGCTATAAATTAGACATTTTTTCATAATCAATGCTTTATGCATGATTGATCTTTCTTGTTTTAATATATTACGATAGAATAAAAGTCAGAAAAATTTATTCGTTTTGGATTCACAAGTTATGTCACTTTGGAATTCATAAGATTACGAAGTGATGTTAAAACCAGAAAATACGTTATTTAAAATTTTAAAGATGCACTGTCGCCTTAACTAACTCATGCATAAGTCATTTTTTTTTACTTTCTTATAAAACCTTACTCAACATTCATCGCTTTCATCATAAATTATTTGTTGAATGTCCTGTGAAAGTCCCGTTTGAACTTGAGCAACACTTTTTCACCTTCTTCACTTGCGTCATTGCTTGCTGATGCAATCCCGCCTGACGTCTCGTTAATTCGGCCTTTTTTAACGATCAACACGCAGTGGCGGCCATTTATTCTCAGCTAAACTGGTGTCACAGGCTTAACGATGCCTATATCTCATTTGAATAGTATTTTAAGTAATTGAGAAGGGAAAAAAAAGAAATTAAATCATTAGCAGATATTTTTATTTCAGGAAGAAAGTGAAATCTGAAGAGAATAGGTTATTTTCCGTTTCAGCTTGGAGGTGATCCCAGTTGAAGGTTCGAAGGTCAATTATGGGGTTAAAGGGTCTTCTTGCAAGTATTTTCTTAAATTAAATTAACTGGAGAGCGGCTGAACAGGGTTTTCTCATACCAAATTTAATTTTTTAGTAACTTTCCTTTGTCAAGTTTTACAAGAATTTGAAAAATTGGTATTGCGGGTTCAAATGATTACAATTATATTGTGTTACCCTTTATTTTAAAGATCTTTCAAAACCCTCAGAGGGGTGACGTGCCCCTGGAGGAACTAATGACGTCCCGAACAAAAAAAAATTGTAACTCGGCTATTTTTCACAACAATGATTGAGACGATTAAGTTGACAGTTATAGACAGGTTGATATCACTCCATAAATAGTCAAAATGTGTTCAGGAGCTCTTAAAACATATATTGGGATCAAAATCTCGAAATCGAAAATTTTTGCGGAAACAATACTTTCTCTATACTACATAGTACGAGAAAGTAAAAATTCATCAGAATAAGCAATTGCTTATGTATAACTGGTCAAACAATTTCTATTGTATTTTAACTCGGCTAACATTACTTTAATGGTGCAATGTCTGTCAAAGTTGTTTTTATAAATTCCAGAATTAGAAGAAAACGAACACAATAGGAGTACTAAGAGAACTGAAATCAATAAGGTTGACACATAAGTTTGTATCACGTCTGATTTCAAACAAATGAGATTAAGTACACAATTTTGATAGAAGGTCTTTTATTACACTTCTTATAAGACGTACAAAATAGAAAAAGGCCAGAGCGCTTTCGAGCGTTAATACGCTCTTCATCAGTGGCTACATGGAAAGTTAAAAGGATCGTTCATATATAGACCAGTAAAGATGACAAATTTGCATAAATACAATTAGTAAATGAACATTCGATTATCTACGGAAAAATACACAAAAAACATAAAATATTATTTAACGGATTTAAAAACGAGTATATCAAGAAAAGTACAATTAAAAATACTATTTTATTACAGGAATGCAAATTCAAAAAGGACAGTCAAGCCCAATCCCCATGAGGATGACGTCAAAGATAACTATGAAGAGACTTGAATTGCATAGAGTCGAGAATGAGTCGCCAAGCATAACTTAAAATTTGAACGGGATCAAAATTAGAAATCGACACACGGTAGATATAAATAAAAAGGGATTCAAAAAGGAGAATATTACGGGGGTTAACGGGGGTTATTACAACGCATTAAAAGGAAAGGTTTTTCAAAAATGGGCAGAAAATTATCATTAACAACATAATGAGCAAGGGCCGTAGAAAGTTTACCACCTTTGACATCCCGAGCGTGCTCTGCTAAATGGATGCCAACATTGCATTTGACACTGCCAATATAAAATTTATAGTCACCATCGGTAGACAACAGGGGAACCACATACACTCCAGCATAGCTTTTAAAGTCATCCATATCCCCAAGTTTATCAGAACGAATACGGTTAAATAAAGTAGTAATATTAGAGTGAGCAGGCCTGAAACCAAATTCATGACAGAACTGAACAAAGGGACGTAAAATCTTAGGATGGTACGGAAAACTAGATTTATAAGTTAAACGATCTTTTAAAGCAACAAGTTTAGTATCAGTTTGAGTAAATTTGCGGCGAACGTGAGCGAAAATCTTATGTATAAACTCAAAAGAATAGGCAGCTTCATGGTCAAGATTAAAAATAAAATTAATTTCATCACTCAAAGCAGAGACAGAAAAACAAACATTAAATGCGCGATTAAAATAAGCGTTAAAAGAAGCTGTTTTAAAGAAAATAGGATGGTAAGAATTAGCGGGTATACAGGAATTAGTAAAAGAGGGTTTACGGAAAACAGAAGTGTGAAAACCAACAGCAGAACGGGTAAACCAACAGCAGAACATCAAGGAAAGGCAAGGATAAATAGAATTCATGCTCAACAGTAAAATTAATCGAAGGGTAAAAATCATTAACCTTAGACAAAAGAAGAAAGATATTATTTAAATCACTATCCCAAATAATAAAAACATCATCCACGTAACGGCACCAAAGAATGGATAGTCACAAAACCCGTCGTGCCCGAGGTTGACACAGTTGGTGATAAAAATGGTTGGAGAATGAAATTATATTTCGTATTACATAATTAAACTCATACAGAAACTGCGTATGCTTATTTTAAAAACACGCAGTTCTTATCTGATTTGCATATAATTTTGTACATTAAATAAATTTGATATAATTGATTGACAAATCTACTTAAACTTACGACGGTATTTTATGAAATTGTACATGCCCAGCTGACAAAGCAAATATCAATACAATTTAGACAGAAATGATGTGCTACAGATAAAACAAAATTGCAGTCAGTACAGACATTAAAATGTGAAAATGGGACGAAAATTGCCAGACACATGAATGGGCTACTGACTCGATTGTTTTAATATAAATATAAGCAATTTATAATTTGGGTTATATGAAAATTTATCCAACATGGTTTGATTAGGGTTTGAACTCATGATTCTATCTAATTTTAATTCATGTTTTGGCTAAATATAGTCGAAAAGTTTTTTAATTCAAATTTACTAATTACATATTTAATGATTGTCACAAAGTTCTACGAATACCTCTGACATACTCAAAGATAGTCACAAATTACATGTTCAGTAATAGTTAGACAATCCACTGATTTACCAATTACATTTTCAATTATAGTCATAAAGCACTCTAATCTACCAATGGCATTTGTTTGGAATGGGAACATGATTCTATGTCATATGAGTGATACGACATAGAATCATTGCAATAATACTGACACACATTAATACTGAACACAGTAATACTGAACACATTAGTAGGTTACACAGTATTACTGAAATTTATAGTCTGAATTCTTACCATCTGAAAGCAATATTCAATGCCTCCCGAAAGTTGAAATATACTTTTTTTACACCATTTTCTAATCACCAGGTAAATATTGCTATTCAAGCGAAGAAATAAATGACTTTAAAAATATTCTTTTTATTAAAGATATTCTGTGCGTATGTTGGTTTGTAGGTCTATCTCACTTTGTGAAATCAGCCGGCAGTGCCACCACAGAACTTGAATTACGGCCTCGTATCGTTAGCGATCTCTTTCAAGTTTTATTCTTTTTACCACTAAACGCCATAAAGTGAAGAAGTTTTATGACTTACCTCGGATGATAATGCGTTTTCGATTGAGAAAAAGTACAATAAAAGCCGAAATATACCAGGCGTAATTTGAATTCTTCCCACGTGCTTCCAGAATAACAGGACTGTACGTGAATACTGCGTGTTTGATGGAAACTGTAAACTATGAATACGAATAAAAAGTTCCGCATTTTGGTTTCATTTACCTTACGATATATACCAGGAAGAACGAGATATTTTTTCTTTTTCACACTATTGTATATAGTTTTCTTTTTCTCAATTTTTTTCGAATTCCAAATTTTGGCATAAAGACACAGTTTAAAATCTCCAAAGAACGCGTTAACACATCTAGAAATATGTCAATGTGTGTATGATGTATGTAGGAGTAAAAGGCGTGAACACGCGATAATTCAAGAATGATTAAACATTTTGTATATTTTTTCAGGTATCTCGTCTGATGTTCAAAGTAAAAAAAAAAAAAACTTTGTACAACGGATAAGGAAAATTTATCAACGCATTTAAGTTCAAGTAGAATAACAATGCAGCATGCAACTGTTTCGAGGATATGTTGGATCCCTTTGTCAGTATTACACAACCAACAAACACGAAGTTAAAAGGACGAAATGCCCAATTTTGAAATAATTGTTCTCTTTAGACTTCATTTGTACTTAAAACTACAATTGGTCCAAATCAGGAATAGAATCTGGGTCTTCTGACGCCTATTACCTTGACTTCTTTAAACAAGTATACTTTTACCTTCTATATTACGTTTACCCTAACAAACTCTGTCACTTGTCTAAATCTCATATGAAACTCTCATATTGAGTTAAAAATAAATGGTTTAATTTTATTTACCATTCTTACTTATTGTGACTTTTATTAAACAGCTTTTACATTAATTCTAGTCGTTTTCTACCAGCATGTAGCACAGTGAGCATATATTTTATGAATACTGTCTGATACAATTCATCAACTACTGGTTGTTTGTGTATTCTATATCATATTTAGTCTCCTGATGTGTATTCTATATTATCCTTACAGTATCTTGTCTGGCATGTCAGGTAGTAATGCTTAAAAAACTATGTCACTTATCTAAACTTCATATGGAGCTCTCATATTGAATAAAAAATAAATGGTTTCATTTTTTTTACAATTTTTAAGTATTGTGACATTTATTAATCAGCGTTTACACTTATTTTAGCGGTTTCTTACCAATTGTAGTTCAATGAGAACACTTTTTATGAATGCTATCTGGTGAAATTCATCAACTACTAGTTGCTTGTGGTTTTATTACTGATAGCTATGTTGCACTATAAACCCACTAAATCAATCTTAGCCAACCATTTCGTCATTTTTTACCGCAGTATTATTTATTAATCATACTGTGTGGGTTTTTTAACCTAAATTCATTACAAGTAGATCCTCCAGTCGCTAACTCGAGAACCGGATCAGTCAGAAAGTAGAAATTTGAAATTTTGTATTTCATACATTTGAAATATACATTCTGATTAATACATTTTTCATATATTTAAGTAACATACAACTCGCGACTTCAGGAATGGTTGAAGCAGATTCAGCGGCGGAATTCCCCCCTCCCCCCTCCTCCTTGACAATGTACATCTTCAAATCCCATCACGCCACTGACATAAGTGTTGCCAAGTATTATCTAATAATAGCCAAACAAGGTTGAAAAATTTGTCAAATAATAATAATAACAACCCATTCAGTCGATAACTTTAAGTGAAGCAGCGGTAATCCTGTGCTACCTGCACCTCACGGGTATAATCCTGCTTCACCTCACGGGCCACCATTGGGCACAAAGTTGACTCTAATTCCAAGTAGAAATTTTAACGTTTTACTTTCAATCATGATTAGACAAAACCAGTGTTCGAATTCAATCACCCCAAAAACATTCAGGTATGCTGATTCGTACATCATCCCAGCTTTGGCAGGTAATACTACATTCTTCTTCTTCGAAACAACAAATGGACCAAATGTCCTTTAGCTGCCATCATGCTATAAGTATTTTTTCTCGGGCACCAATTGTGGAAAATTTAACTCCATTTCAGTATATAATCCCAATCGGATAGAGCCGGGAATCAAATAAAGATCTTCTTATACCTGTTCAGGTATGTTGATCATATGCGTACTATATTGGATACAGATGCTTTTTCACAGTGTTATAATATTTAGTTTCTCCTCCAAAATATATTCTGTAAATACTACAACGTTCATGCTTGTTGAATCAGTGTTATCCTTTTCTGTGTAAAGTATACTTATGACTGATTTTAAATAATCGTTTTCCAAGAATTAAGCAGTTGTGACTGACTTTGAATAATCTTTTTTCAAGAATTAAGCAGTTGTGACTGACTTTAAATAATCCTTTTTCAAGAATTAAGCAGTTGTGACTGACTTTAAACAATCCTTTTTCAAGAATTAAGCAGTTGTGACTGACTTTGAATAATCGTTTTTCAGGAATTAAGCAGTTGTGACTGACTTTAAATAATCCTTTTTCAAGAATTAAGCAGTTGTGACTGACTTTGAATAATCTTTTTTCAAGAATTAAGCAGTTGTGACTGACTTTAAACAATCATTTTTCAAGAATTAAGCAGTTGTGACTGACTTTAAATAATCCTTTTTCAAGAATTAAGCAGTTGTGACTGACTTTGTATAATCCTTTTGTAAAAATTAAGCAGTTGTGACTGACTTTGAATAATCCTTTTTCAAGAATTAAGCAGTTGTGACTGACTTTGAATAATCCTTTTGTAAAAATTAAGCAGTTGTGACTGACTTTAAATAATCTTTTTTCAGGAATTAAGCAGTTGTGACTGACTTTAAATAATCCTTTTTCAAGAATTAAGCAGTTGTGACTGACTTTAAACAATCCTTTTTCAAGAATTAAGCAGTTGTGACTGACTTTGAATAATCCTTTTGTAAAAATTAAGCAGTTGTGACTGACTTTAAATTATCTTTTTCCAAGAATTAAGCAGTTGTGACTAACTTTGAATAATCTTTTTTCAGGAATTAAGCAGTTGTGACTGACTTTAAATAATTCTTTTTCAAGAATTAAGCAATTGTGACTGACTTTGAATAATCTTTTTGCAAGAAGTAAGCAGTTGTGACTGACTTTGAATAATATTTTTATAAGAATTAAGCAGTTGTGACTGACTTTAAATAATCTTTTTTCAAGAATTAAGCAGTTGTGACTGACTTCGTATAATCTTTTTTCAAGAATTAAGCAGTTGTGACTGACTTTAAATAATCTTTTTCCAAGAATTAAGCAGAAAAAGAAAAAGTATATACCCAATCAAAATATTCTGAACAACAAATTTGTGAAGGAACTTTCAAATGGTGGTAAATGGTGAGCACACTTCATTTTTGATGGAATTATTAAGCATTTCCATTCTTTATTGCATACTTATTTCGTACAGTCACTTATTTCATATAATGAACTCTGGAATTCGGTGCTGAGTCCATATCAGACATCATCTAAGCTCTATCTATTGCCAATCCTGAGAACTAGATTTTCAAATATTTAGTTGTATCTTCTTAGAATTTGATTCTAAATTCATTTCAGTTATCATCTAAGCTCTATCTATAGTCATTCTAGACGTTTCAAGTAAAATGAAAATGTTGAGCGACAAATGGAAAAAGAAAAGAAGCGGAAATCCATAGTAATATCCCCTAACTCTTTCGACATTTTATGCTGAACATAAGTCATTCATAATTTCATTTCTATTTATAGCACATCCTGAAGAAAAAATGAAAATATATAAAAAAAAACTTGACTAGAAAAACAATACTATGGCAAAATTGTTGTCGCTAATGAGTCGGGAAAGTCCGTCTAGAGTCAATCTGGGAATTATGCCTATTCGGCGAAAATTCCAACTTGGATTGATGGCTCGCTGAATCAAGTGATACTTAAAAGCAGGTGGTCCCCGATACTGGCTTCATTGAACAAATATGGTCATATATATTTTGTTTTGTTTTGTCCATTATTTGTATATTGCTCTTTTGTTTGCATTATTTAATGATTTTTCAATAATTTGTTATTTTATTTGGTTTTTACATGGTTCTAAATTTCTAATTATTACCCAATTTAAATTGGATGCACCTGTTCACTAAACTACTTTGACTTATGTTCAGCAAATTTTACTTTGATGTATCTGTGACACTTTATATTTATGTATATTGTCTATGTATGTCTGTGCATGTTCATGTGTTTAGTTATTTCTGTGTTTTTACTGGCTGTCGTTGTAACATCTCTCCACCCTTTGAGTGAGCTGCTGAACGGCCTGGGCAATAAAAATATATATATATTAGTACTGGTTATAGACATTTCTCACAATCTTGGTTTACGGCATGCTAAATGCTTCAAAACTATTTAACAGCCGATCTAGAATTTTGTTAGTACAGAAAAAATAAATCTGATGTGGGCAGCACTTGACTTTCCCTACAGACTCAATTTTTTTTCTTTCTTTTTTTATAATTCATTAAATTGAGTTTGATAGCACAAAATAACACGTATAATTATTATACGTATAATTATTGCACACGTATAATGGACGTATTTTCAAAGATGACGAACAAAAATACGAAAAACTAAAATATTTAGCGAACAGTTAATTTTACAGTTACAAGGTTGGTTTTATTATTTTTGCGGACAAAAATTCCGGATAAAACGATCATTTAATTGATACATTTGAGGACACGTAATCTTTTATTTTAGATTTAAGCAATTTTTATGGGACATTTTGCTAAAAAAGCAGGTTTATTCATTCCGAATTATATCAACATCTAATCAGCATCAAAGTATCCTACAGGTACCAAATTTTGTGAAATTTTGGTCATTTGGTAGTTCTTTAGCTAGAGCAGATACATACTATTTTGAGCTACATTTCGCAGAAAAGAGGCAGGTTTCTTTTTTTTTTAATCGTACCAAAATCTAATCGGCACCAGGGTCATATATAAAAAACTTATTTACCAAATTTTGTGACATTTGGTCAATTAGTTTTTCATCTAGAGTGGATACATGCATCGGACAGACAGACATACACACACACAGGCATCATGCGTAGATTGCAACTGTATTGCAATTTTTTCCAATACTTTTCATATACATTACCATGTATCGAAGGGAAAGTAAAAATCATTGTGTCATTTTATCTATAGAAGAAATAAATAATAGTTCACTGAAAAATAAATAATAGTTCATTGAAAAATAAATACTAATTCGGTGAAAAATAGATAGTTCACTAAAAATAAGTTATAGTTCACTAAAAAATAAGTTATATATTTCACTGAAAAACAAATAAAGTTGAACACAGTATAATTCATGCTGATGCAATTTCGATGCAATTTCTGATTCCCTATTGCAATTTATATAAATTTTAAATTTCGAATGATTTTTCCTCTAAACATGAAATTTGCAAATAATATTTATAGTTTTAGTTTTTACATAACCTGATTAATACATAAAATTTCATTTTGATACGTGCATCACATCTCACATCCACACACATACAAGCATATAGCATATAAATGTTGACCTCATTCTAAAAATGTTCGAGAAGTTTTTAGGGAGTCCTTGAACATGTATTCAAAATCTCGATTTAGGAAATTTTTAGGCAAAAAATGCTTTTCTATACTACAATATATTTCTATATTAAAAGAATGTAGTTAACTCCGACGCTGTTTGACAAATTTCGAGTTTCTCGAGATTCTCTGTCTTGTGCTGCGAAAACTATGGTATACAAAAATATGATATTTATTACATTTGTACAGGAATATTAGGGAAATACGCTGAAATAAACGGTTCGTCTATTTAAACTTTAGCTTAAGATATATTTAATATTAAAATCAAAAGAAAAGTATTTGAACCGACAGTTCGTATTTGCAACAGACTAGAAATAACAAGACCACGAATTTTTATACGAATGTACCTACATAGTTGAATTTTTGCAACACGGAGCCTTTAATTAAACGGAGCCTCAATTAATCTCAATTTAATGAATTAAAAAAATAAGGAGGAAATGAGTTTGAGTCTGTAGGGAAAGTCATGTACTGCCCACATCAGACTTTTTAATTTCGATATAGTTTAAAAGTTGTTTTATTTTTTTATACATTTCTGAATTGAAAATTTCCTTCAGTATAAGCAAAAATTAATTTGGTCCAGCCAATAAGGAGTTCGAGAGCGGTTCTGTGCGCGGCTGAGTTGGAGAAGCTCGCAAAGTAAGCTCTGGGGGTTAGTGAGTGATAGCAAACAAGGGGCGGACCCCCAGCAACGTATTACGTTTGTGTAACTAGTGGCTCGAAGAAGCAAGTTCAATCTGTGCCAACGAGTAGAGGAAAAAGCCCCCCTGACTCGCGAAAGAGGTTATGGGGGTTGGTGATTGTAGCGAGCAGGGGCTGAAGTCCGCTAGTAAAAAAAAAATCAAAGCTTTATAAATTTTTCGATGAAAGTTCCAAGAGTTTGTATTTGTTTTTCTTCAGTGAAAAAAAAAATGAGCTATTGCATTGTTATTATTATTCAAGCTCTGTTTGTTGCATATGTATGCATAAAATCTTCTGTATTGAATTTTACGGTCTGAGGAAGATTTGTATATCAGAAAAAATCACCTTGAGAAAAGGAATAATAATCTGATGGTAATAAATCAGCAAGATAATGAAAAAAAAATGTGACACGTTTCTAAATGTTTAACATTTTTTCTTCTCTAATAGTTGCTAAAAGCTGTCATTGATAATTTAGTACATGATTCAATAGTTGGAATGGGTCTTATCTCATGTACGCCACGAACTGATATAACAATCCCTTAAGTACTGCACAAGCTCCGTGTTATGCATTGATACATACATTCATTTATTACTCAGATAAAACTAAAATATATTCTCCCCAAACGGAGCAGGATGCGTACCACAAACAATTAATTTCTCTTAAGAATGTTGAATAAAATCCGCTTCCCTATCAGCGACTAGGCAAGCTGTATCTGGTGAATTAATGGTGGACCACAGTGCGGAGATGAGTCTGGGATTACAAACAGGTAGATGCCAAAAGTGCGAAAATATTTACTTAAAATATTCAACGTTTTCAAGGTTAGGGATCATGGTGATGGAATGCTTTTTCTTTTTTAAATAATCATTACGTTTGCATAGATTGCTGGCATAGATATGCCTGAAAGTGATTTACAATATGCCAATACTCACTTCAAGGATGAAACGTATAATAAAAATATCTGGAGTTAGAGGTTGACTATCAAATACATTCTAATTTTGCACTAAAAATGTGCATGGAGTATGATCAAGATTTGAAGCAGGAATTAATTAAATGTATTCATTCAATTTTTCAAATAGCGCAGCCGCTTGCTGCGCGAATACTCTGCCTTCTGAAAAATCACAGGATATCTAAGTGGATGCAATACACCCTAAATAAGAGTCTGACAAATTTGCGTGGGTGCATGGGGGGAATTTACTGCGTTGGCGCACGTGTGGAAGTGCCACGCCCACTCCGTAGACAGTGTGTGCCGTGTAAGTGAGGTGTTTCAGTTATGATTTTTTTCCATAAAGATGATACACAGCAATTCCTAAATATTACATGCACATATTCGATTTTAACTATTAATTTCGAATTTTTTAATCAATTTATTTTCAAAGCATAATTTCTAAATTTGTATATGATTTTTATCTGATATTGGAACATAGTGCTATGAAATGTGTATACAAGATATTGTATGAAAAATAATATACAAAAAATTCTCTATTCTCTATATACGGTATAAGCAAAATTATGTGAATTTATAAATAGAGGAAGATCATAGCAATGTGGAGGCTTTGAATGATCATTTGTAGAAAAAAAATTGCATTTTATTTATTTATGTTTTGACATAATAATCATAACATAAATAATCATTACGTTTGCATAGATATGCCTGAAAGTGATTTACAATATGCCAATACTCACTTCAAGGATGAACGTATAATAAAAATATTCAAAAAATTCTCTATTCTCTATACGGTATAAGCAAAATTATGTGAATTTATAAATAGAGGAAGATCATATCAATGTGGAGGCTTTAAATGATCATTTGTAGAAAAAAAACTGCATTTTATTTATTTATGTTTTGACATAAAAAGCAACCAGCTCCAACTTTGCGCCGAAGACCTCTCAAATGTGTAGATCTGATCTTGAATGTAAAACTTCGATAGAAAATCGCCATGCTAGTAATTCCAAACAACTTTCAACATTTATTACATTACCACAGTATTTATGCCTATCAATGACAGAGAAAATAACTCTTTTAAAAAATCAAGTTACAGCTTTTGAATAAATGTTATTTTGTTTAAAAATGTATTGCGCTTAGCGCGGAGAATAGTCATGCTAATTGGCTCCTATGTTCTGCTATGCTGTAGATAAGCGTGCAAAATTTCAACCTTCAAGCTAACCGAGTGTAAGTACTTTCCGACCATATTGAGCCTCGTCCCTGCCAGAGGAATCGAATACTGTTAGATTCTCTCACGCGATAGATACTATTAGTATGCAAAGATACACACTTTTAAGTCATCAGGAGCTTCTGGAGGGTCTGGGAAGACTTTTCGAAAAAATTCCAAAATCAAATAAAGATAACCAAATATTGGTTAATTAAAATGTCTTTAATAAAACACCCTTAACGACGTACTTGAAAATCACACACACCAGAGCGCTTTCGGACATTTTCACGTCCTTCATCAGTGGCATAGTAAATTGTAGGTGACAAACATAAGCTCTAATATATAGGCCACAGTCGCGAGACAAGATTTGCATATAGAACATTTTACAATCGATACATTTAAAAAATATAGTTTAATTACAAGAAACATAAATGATAGTAGATCATAAAATACAGGGTAAACCAATATATGTGTCGTCAAAAACAAGGGGAAAAGTCTGATGTGGGTAGCACATGACTTTCTTTTCATTGCCATAAAAATTTTCGCACCAAAGAAGAGTTGTCAGAATCGAACGAAATTTTATATATGTGAGTGCAACGTTGATATAAGTAATACAAAATCAAAGCTAAAGGATCATTTATTATGGGAAAAACTACAAATGAATGGAAGTTCTAGTACCCTGTTAGGCCACATCTAGCGTGAATACACAATGCGATACGGGCGGGCATTGATGCATGCAGGTCCCGTATGGTGTCCTGCGTCATCTCATTCTACAGTTGTAAGCGCGTCTCTAGTTCGACCAAACTTGTAGGCTGTCCAACTTGCCGTCCCAAGTGATCCCAGACATGTTCGATCGGTGACAAATCTGGGGATCGGGTAGTCCGGGGAAGGGTGGTAATGTGGCTGAGGCATTCCTGTGACACCTTTGCTGTGTGTGGCCGAGCATTGTCCTGTTGAAAAAATGCCTCATGGGAAACCTGCCATGAGTATCAACACATGTGGCTGAAGGATGTCACGAACGTAACGCTGGGCTGCCATGGTTCCGTGGATCAATATTAGAGGTGACCGGGTGTCGTATGAGACGGCAGCTCATACCATCACGTCAGCTATGGAAGCGGTGTGCCGCTGTAAAGCGAAGGCAGGATTGAGGCTTTCACCACGGGGCCTCTACACACGTACACGGTTGTCATTACTGCCCAAATTGAATCTCGATTTGTCGCTGAAGACGACCTGGTTCCATTCAGTTGCGGTCTAATCCCGTCGACACCACTCCAAACGGAGGCGACGGTCTGTGGGTGTCATTGGCAGCACACATAATGAGCGCCGCGATATCAAATGTCCTTCAGCCAGGCGTCTCGCGATAGTACGGACAGACACAGGGGCTCGTAGTGAAGCAGCTGCCTGTGTGGCGGACAATGACGCAGTTAGCGCTGTGTGTGCGTGTCGGGTGATGTGACGGTCTTCTCGGCTATTGGTCTGCCGAGGGCGTTCCGAGCCTGGCCGCCGTGTATGCGATCTCTCTCTCGTCCACTGGTGTCAACACCTCCTCACAGTAAAATCAGAACGGCTTAGGTGGCTGGCTACTGGCCGAGCTGACCACCAGGCTTCCATCATCCCAGTGATTCTTCCCCTCTTGAACTTTGATAGCTGATCATATTGTCTTCGATGGCGGCGTAACGGTATGCCTGATGAAAAAGCGTCCCCACACAACAGATTAAGTACAACGCCCTCTGGTGACAATACGCAATGTGCAATCAAGCTATATTTCTAATCAACTGCATATCTGCCTGACACGTATCTTCATGCCAAGTTTCGTTACGATTCCACAATTATTTCTTGGTGAGAAAATTTTTATCGCAATGAGTGTATAATGCAATGAATTTATTCCTTTTACAGTAAACAAATAATGTATAAGATCGACGGTACTGTCTTTTTATCGTTGAACCGTACATTTGGCAATTTTCCGGATGACAACATGTAAAACTAATTCAAAGTATTGAATTAACTTGCATTTCGCGCAACTCTAAATAAACAATAATCAATATTGATAACTTCCTCAATAAGCGATAGTCCATATATTGAAATATTTTAGTAATTAGTTCATAAGTTAGGCGTCATTTTCATTAATTTACCGTCATTTTTGCAATCTGAGGCAAAATATCGCCCAGTTTGCGATATTTTGCTAAATTATTCGCCAAGTTCGCCAAGATGCATCGCCAAGTGTTACAAACAAACGAAGAAAAGAGTATTTCTTATGCACTAGAAGCTATCCCCTTCATATGACGGAAATCAGAATTTGCAAAACATTACTTCGCATTTGGAGTTATTTTTATCAATTTGTCGACATTTTTATCAATTTAGCAACATTTAAAATATTCGCCAAGTTGGCGACGTCCCGCTAAATTTTTCGCTAAACGTTACGGACGAACGGATGGAGAAATGGGTTATTCTTAGAGTTTACTCTTATGTTCTTTCCAAGATATTGAACTTTCATTAATTAGTCGCCATTTCATTGATTTAGCTTCGGTTTCATCAATTTGGCAAATTTCTATCAATTGGGTGACATTTTCTTCAATTTAGCAACTTCAAACCAGCAAATTAGAGATATTCTGATAAATTCGTCACCAAAATTTTGCCAAACATTACCGAAGGAAAAATAGGTTAATCTTATAGTAGATACTTATATTCTTTCCAATATATTGTATTTTGGTCAATTAGTCGTCATTTTCATTGATTTAGCTTCGGTTTCATCAATTTGGCAAATTTCTATCAATTGGGTGACATTTTCTTCAATTTAGCAACTTCAAACCAGCAAATTAGAGATATTCTGATAAATTCGTCACCAAAATTTTGCCAAACATTACCGAAGGAAAAATAGGTTAATCTTATAGTAGATACTTATATTCTTTCCAATATATTGTATTTTGGTCAATTAGTCGTCATTTTCATTGATTTAGCTTCGGTTTCATCAATTTGGCAAATTTCTATCAATTGGGTGACATTTTCTTCAATTTAGCAACTTCAAACCAGCAAATTAGAGATATTCTGATAAATTCGTCACCAAAATTTTGCCAAACATTACCGAAGGAAAAATAGGTTAATCTTATAGTAGATACTTATATTCTTTCCAATATATTGTATTTTGGTCAATTAGTCGTCATTTTCATTGATTTAGCTTCGGTTTCATCAATTTGGCAAATTTCTATCAATTGGGTGACATTTTCTTCAATTTAGCAACTTCAAACCAGCAAATTAGAGATATTCTGATAAATTCGTCACCAAAATTTTGCCAAACATTACCGAAGGAAAAATAGGTTAATCTTATAGTAGATACTTATATTCTTTCCAATATATTGTATTTTGGTCAATTAGTCGTCATTTTCATTGATTTAGCTTCGGTTTCATCAATTTGGCAAATTTCTATCAATTGGGTGACATTTTCTTCAATTTAGCAACTTCAAACCAGCAAATTAGAGATATTCTGATAAATTCGTCACCAAAATTTTGCCAAACATTACCGAAGGAAAAATAGGTTAATCTTATAGTAGATACTTATATTCTTTCCAATATATTGTATTTTGGTCAATTAGTCGTCATTTTCATTGATTTAGCTTCGGTTTCATCAATTTGGCAAATTTCTATCAATTGGGTGACATTTTCTTCAATTTAGCAACTTCAAACCAGCAAATTAGAGATATTCTGATAAATTCGTCACCAAAATTTTGCCAAACATTACCGAAGGAAAAATAGGTTAATCTTATAGTAGATACTTATATTCTTTCCAATATATTGTATTTTGGTCAATTAGTCGTCATTTTCATTGATTTAGCTTCGGTTTCATCAATTTGGCAAATTTCTATCAATTGGGTGACATTTTCTTCAATTTAGCAACTTCAAACCAGCAAATTAGAGATATTCTGATAAATTCGTCACCAAAATTTTGCCAAACATTACCGAAGGAAAAATAGGTTAATCTTATAGTAGATACTTATATTCTTTCCAATATATTGTATTTTGGTCAATTAGTCGTCATTTTCATTGATTTAGCTTCGGTTTCATCAATTTGGCAAATTTCTATCAATTGGGTGACATTTTCTTCAATTTAGCAACTTCAAACCAGCAAATTAGAGATATTCTGATAAATTCGTCACCAAAATTTTGCCAAACATTACCGAAGGAAAAATAGGTTAATCTTATAGTAGATACTTATATTCTTTCCAATATATTGTATTTTGGTCAATTAGTCGTCATTTTCATTGATTTAGCTTCGGTTTCATCAATTTGGCAAATTTCTATCAATTGGGTGACATTTTCTTCAATTTAGCAACTTCAAACCAGCAAATTAGAGATATTCTGATAAATTCGTCACCAAAATTTTGCCAAACATTACCGAAGGAAAAATAGGTTAATCTTATAGTAGATACTTATATTCTTTCCAATATATTGTATTTTGGTCAATTAGTCGTCATTTTCATTGATTTAGCTTCGGTTTCATCAATTTGGCAAATTTCTATCAATTGGGTGACATTTTCTTCAATTTAGCAACTTCAAACCAGCAAATTAGAGATATTCTGATAAATTCGTCACCAAAATTTTGCCAAACATTACCGAAGGAAAAATAGGTTAATCTTATAGTAGATACTTATATTCTTTCCAATATATTGTATTTTGGTCAATTAGTCGTCATTTTCATTGATTTAGCTTCGGTTTCATCAATTTGGCAAATTTCTATCAATTGGGTGACATTTTCTTCAATTTAGCAACTTCAAACCAGCAAATTAGAGATATTCTGATAAATTCGTCACCAAAATTTTGCCAAACATTACCGAAGGAAAAATAGGTTAATCTTATAGTAGATACTTATATTCTTTCCAATATATTGGATTTTGGTCAATTAGTCGTCATTTTCATTGATTTAGCTTCGGTTTCATCAATTTGGCAAATTTCTATCAATTGGGTGACATTTTCTTCAATTTAGCAACTTCAAACCAGCAAATTAGAGATATTCTGATAAATTCGTCACCAAAATTTTGCCAAACATTACCGAAGGAAAAATAGGTTAATCTTATAGTAGATACTTATATTCTTTCCAATATATTGGATTTTGGTCAATTAGTCGTCATTTTCATTGATTTAGCTTCGGTTTCATCAATTTGGCAAATTTCTATCAATTGGGTGACATTTTCTTCAATTTAGCAACTTCAAACCAGCAAATTAGAGATATTCTGATAAATTCGTCACCAAAATTTTGCCAAACATTACCGAAGGAAAAATAGGTTAATCTTATAGTAGATACTTATATTCTTTCCAATATATTGGATTTTGGTCAATTAGTCGTCATTTTCATTGATTTAGCATCCTTTTCTTTATATTAATTTGGCAACATTTAAAAAAGTCGCCAAGATGGTGACATTCCGCCAAATTCGTCGCCAAAATCTCGCCAAGCGTTACGGATGGAGAAATAAGTTATTCTTATAGCATATAAATGACTATTGGCGTTCAAATATAAAAGTATTACCCAAAGTAACTTCTCTCATGAATGGAACGAGCTAGATCCATGAGAATGATGTCACCAAATTTATCGCGTGATATTATATATGAAAAGTAACACACTGGTACACTCACTCACACACACACACACACACACAAAGGCATCACCTCAAAAATGTTCCATTCGTGTTCAGGGATGCTTAAAATGTGCTCTCCCGTCGAAAACTCGAATTCGAATTTTTGACCCCGTTACCATACTTTCCTTATACATTATACTATGTAATAATTACTTTCTAGAAAATGTAATTGTTTCTATGTAATAATTACGTTTTCCAGATATAAAGTAATGATTACTTTATATCTAGAAAATTATATAATAGTTTAACAGGCAACGAGTCGAGAACGAGACGCCCAGCATAACTAAGGGTTCGAACGGGATCAAAATTGCAAATAGAATCGCGGTAAATATAAATGAAAAGGGATTCATAAAGTAAAATATTATGGGGGCTATTGCAACTGATTAAGAGGAAAGTTTTATCGGACATAGGGGGGGAAAATTACCGTTAATAACAAAATGTGCAAGAGCCGTAAGCAGAATTTTATTTTTAATATAGGTAGCATGCTCAGATATACGAATACCAACGGTACGCTTAGTACTACCAATGCAGAACTTATAGTTATTTTCGGGAGATAATAAGGGGATAACGCATACCGGCCTGACACATGAAGAAAACCCAATTATTTTTGCCACAAGGGTGGGAAAGGAAATCGAAAATCTAGCTTCGTTAGATTCTGTCCCTACGTTGATAATATAAGTGTATATATTCAGCCGTCTAGGTCACCAGGAAACGTTTCTGGAGGTACCAGGAAAGACTTTTTGAAGCCACCCTTCCTTCTGCTCCTGGGGGAAAATCGGTTTCCGTTAGGTTCTGCCTCAGGTCTTAGGTTGATACTATAATTGTCAGCCTTCTGGATTAACGGAAAGCTTTTGGATAATCTGAAGCAACAAAAACACGTTAGCTAATTATTATATAGCTATATCGTGTTCTAGATTCCAAACGCTGAAATAAATTAAAATTCCCATGTTGGTTCTATATTCAGCTCATTAAATCCGCTCTGTCCAGCTGACTTTGTTAATCAGCGAAACCCTTGCCCAATTTACCATCTTGCCAACTCTGCTCCAAACAGTCATTTTCCTGAAAACAAAACAATTGCCATTATCTGTCATTTCCCGGTGAAATAACGTAAGCCAACCACTTTGTGGGGCCCTTTTCTTCATTCTTCCACTGGGCATTAATCCCGTTCTGAATACGATGAGCACTAACCCATTTGCATAAGAAGCAAAAAGTTCCCTTCGTTGCGGTTCTTTTGGAAACAGTCTAACGAAGCTGCTGGACATTGTTCCTGAAGGAAAAACAAAAAACAAACATTAACTGCTTGAGTCCCTAATACCGTAAACATTTTGCCGGCAAGTTGCGGCTCGTATTCCGAATCGCCACGGCAAGGGTTAAGAAGTGAAAGTGTTCAAAAGATAATAACCAGGAAGTTGAGTTAACAAAGCGCACTTCCATTTATCACCTTTGATTTCTTAACCTGCCTCTAGGGTTTGCAGTTTCGAAGTATTGATGGCTTGGGAAGCATCGGTAATGACGAATTTTGTGAAAGCTTTTAAAATGCATGCTTTTAAAACCCCATTTTTAAAATTTGCCAGTGTTTATATTATAAACTAGTGAGGCCGCGGGCATTCTACCCGTAATTAATTTAAAAAACTGGTTTATTGATGGGATATCTTACTATAATAAAAGTTAGTACTCAATCACTTTCTGTGGATCCACAACACACACACACACAAAAGAGGTATTATAATATCCATTGTCGTAAATGAGTTATAAATGAGTCTAATGTCAGCTTCATTTTCAGTATGTGATATCATATGCAACGTAAAGCAGAAGTAAAAAAAAAAAAAAATGCTATTTGAGAGTTTTCATTCAATTTCAATCAAATTTTAGCTCAATACTCATAATGATTATATAATACCAAATTTAAAAAAAAACGAAATCTTTTAAATTCGTAAAGTTAGAAAATCGATGAATTAATTCCATTGGGTTTTTGTCAAAACAAAATATGCGATGTAATTGAAACAGCTGCTCTCTAATATCGTCTGCAGAGGCAAAAAATGAATACATTTGACTTGAAGGAAAGGCGATTTTCCGCTTTTAAAGTTAATTACTTTTAAAATAATTCGAATTGAAAGAAAAATATCTCGCCGAGGTGTATCGTACATGAAGTTGAAGTACCTCTGTTGCAAATTTCACCGCTGTTCGAAGTTTTGCTTTTTCGCTAGCCATACAGAGACATATTTTATTATGTAAAATAAATTTTCTAGACTGTGAGAATATATGTTTGAGCTCAAGTTAGGATAAATATTGCTTACAAAAGCAATTCTTATGGAATATGAAAAGTAGTCAAATATTCAGGGAGGGGTATATTCGGATGGGGTGGTATTTTCAGAATTCTTTGGAATAATTGGTTACATTATATATTATTATATTCATGTTATAGCATATTTTTTTACATTCTTAATATAAATTTCAGGCTTCAAGATTATATATAAAAAATACTGGGATAAAAAAAAACTCATTTAATTGTACTGCCACAATGATAAAATTCCGGTTAAAATTTTATGGTAGTTAATTTTTGGTGGTGATGTCGGTGAAACATCATTTGTAGTATAGCTTAGGACCTCTGCTACTGGAAATCAAGCCTTGCTGATCAGAGGCAAGGGTAAGGTGGCTAGAAACTTATTCCAAGTTTATGAACAAAATTTTGAAGATTGAAGTATTTCGTAACAAGTTAGATATCTAAAATGATTGAATTATTGTTCCGTGTTTTGCTATTTTTCTGAAATTCATTCAGCTAGTACAATGTCTGAAATTTGATGAAACAAAACTACATTTTATTGTAACATTTTAAAATTTATGAATGTTTGCTTAGAACTTTTGTAATTTGTTTGCCTTTATTTGTGAAACATAATTCTCCAAAATAGGCAAACATTGCCATACCCAACTGCCTTATGTAAATCTTTTTAACAACGGCCATTATCCCTGACACACTTAAGATTTCCATACAAGTTCATGTGTGTCATGCCACCTAGAGCGCAGAGTATTTCTTCTCATGCTATTCTTCCTAAACATCCAGAGTTTACCATGCTTTATTAAGATACGTCAATCCTACATATGTGATAATACTTCGAAATGGAAAACTTAGGTGCGTTCGATCACAAAGGTGTTCTTAAGTAAGAAAATAATAAAGTTTTAATCAATTTAAGGATTTGGTACAGCAATTTTTATTTCTTAGAGTTTAAATCGCGGGTTTTGCAATGCGTTGTCATATAATACATGTTGAATTTGTTATGAATTTGTCACCCTTAGGCCCTAAATATACAGGTCACCCTAATCCACACAGTAGAGCTCGCATATAGCAAAGCCGCAGAGGACAGGGATATATTCCTTATTAATAATATTCGAAATAACCGATAAAATATTTAGGTGTGAGTTTAACAACAATAATGACTTACTTGACTGCATATTGCAATACAAAAAGAAAACATTATAATAAGGTTAAAACGCGTTACTTTTTTATTTACGTTGAAAACAATCTGTAACTTTCTTTGGAATATTTAAATCTGCAATACATTTGCATAGCACTTATTCTATTGTATTTAGATTGTCATAATTCTTAACTTTGTTAAGAACTGTGACAATTGCATTTAAGCTGTCTCTTCTTCTAAGTGATAGTGTAAATTTTGGAGGCTTTCCACAGCAATTTTGAATGTTATTTTATTTCTTTTAAAATCAATTTCGGTTTCTTTGGATTCTGATTCATATATATGAGGCTGTTGAAAATGAGGCTGTTATAAAAGAGCTGTAGTGCTTTGTAGATTCTTCACTTGATTCATTAGTAAACGGTGCAAAGAAGAAGTTTTTGCGAGAATGTTAACTTTGATCGAGAAAGCCTTGTTAGTGAAGCTGTATTACGTAAGCGGAGAATCAGCATCAGATGCTTTGTGAAAATTCTGATTTAGGAAAAATCTAAAGAAAGGAAAGAGTCCTATCACCTTTTCAGGGTTACTTAGATTTGTCACACGATTTGACACGTACAGTAAGTTACTTTAATTGCCTTTCCAATGCGTTCAGCGCCACCTATAGGCGATCTTTTAAACTGCAAATCTTTTTCACGTCACCCCCCCCCCCCACACACACACACACACATCCTAGCAATACTTATGGTACAAACCGTACCTCAATGCGATGATATTTCGATTTTTTATGAATTTTTAAAGTTTATACGGAATTTTGAAAGACCCTGTATATATATATATATATTTTCGCTAAAAAATTGTAACTTAACCAGTTTGAAACTACGATTTGCGAGCTCTTATAATGGTGTATAGTGGCACTCTAGTTTATCCATTTCTTCTATGAATCACTTGTTTAGTAAGAATTTTGATCTTTGCTTCATGTTCATATTCTGAATTGATTATACGCGTAATTGTCCTGTCTCCTGCTTTGACTCAGTGGACGGGTCTGGGAGTGTTGCTGTGAACGTTCGAACTGCCTCCCCGGTTGTATTTCGACATGCTCATTCCGGTGCTTCTAGATAATTCATTCTGCTGAGGTTGATCGCGTATACACGTGGTGAAAGAAGAAGCGTTCATGACACATGGTAATATCAAATTTCCTTAATATTTCTTATCTTCAATTTTTCATCTTTTGATGTCTGTAGTCTGAGTTTGAGTATTTATAGTAATATACTATTGCTCAATCTGAAACAGGCATTTGTTTGGGTTAATTGGAATCAAATACTCAGACCTGAAGATGAATTTAATTCTAATTAATCATCGAATTTGGGCCGGTGCTGTTCTTTTCTCTTATCGGCAATATGACCGTGGTGTTGCATCTATGATGATGTTAATATTACTTGAATTTTTTTATTATTACATTTTTCTAATATATATATATAAAAATAAATATATATATGTATATATATATATATATATATATATATATATATATATATATATATATAACTGATAATATATATATATATATATATATATATATATATATATATATATATATATATAAACTGATAATAATATTATTTGTGCAGAGGGCTCTCAAATGATATTTGGCCTGTGTTTTACCAGGTTCTTAAAAGGGTCATGGTTCAGTCTACTGACAATTTCACTATTTCTGCTGCTCCAGTGTACATTCACCCTGTTATATAACCCCCTTTGAATTATTGTTAAGAAATCTAAGCCTCTGTCCTTCAATGTGTTCCCCCGGTATCTATACATCATTTCTTATTATCAGAAAGAAAATTCCAAGAAATTGGAATCACTGCTCAATTATGTAATTTAGTGACAGGCGAGGCTATCCATGAATCACGTTGGAGTAATTTATCTATAATTCAACAGCACGACTGGTTTCTTAATAATTTGATGCAATCGAAGTAGCCCTATGTCGAAAGCGTTAACGGATGTCTGTTTATCCAGAACTTTCATTCAATACATAATGACAATAAATGTCCGTTTGTATAATAGAAGAGAGATAGGCGTTAGAGATATGGGCAAGTGTTGTAAAGCAGTACTGGAAATCACAGCCTTCATTCCAATTTTAGAATCGGGAAATGTTTGCTTAGAAGTATGGCCATATCTGACTTTTGCCCAGCAATGTTCTCGCATTTCCTTCTCTTTAAAATGTCCTTTTATCTCAGAAGTTTTACTTTTCGATACATAAAACAAAATTTGAATGAATTGCTGAGCCATCTATACAATGAGGTAGCGTGAGGTAATTGTGAAAATAGGCAAATGAGATAACAAGCTAGAATTTGAATATTATTCATCAAAACTACCCCTTCTAGTGACATCAGAGTTAAAACTTAACTACAGCTCTCCCTATGTTAATTTAAATGCGAATTTTCCGACCGCACTTTGAATTTCATTAACCTCACAGATACCGTCATGTCGAACTTTATAGTAACATAATGTATTAAAACATTTGCTCCAGAGGGGACAAATATGACATAATATCATTGTTAAAAGATTAACTATAAGTGGGCTAAGGATTAATTGAATAATTTGATTAATAGCATCGTTTTTCAGATGATCAAAGATTTAGTAGTATATTTTCGATATGGATAGTATAAAAAGTTGGCCAGTATAGAAAGTTACATTTTGTACTTTTTTATTAAATGGTGTCACATGATTAAAATTTGAGTACGATTATACCCTAGTTTAATTAAAGGATTTCTTAAATTAGAACTGTGGGTCTATGACTTATCGCTTAAGAGGTATTTAATACTGCAATCTTTTTGAAACACTCTGTGTATAGTCTTTACACGAAGAGACCCACCAGCATGGTAGATTAGTTCTTTGGTCTTTCTCTAAACGGACTGGACATACATTTAAATATTGAACTTGTATATAGAATTAAGCTCAGTAAAGAGTAATTGGTATGTATCTTTGTTGAGTAATAAAATATTTTGAGTTTGACTTCATAAGGCTTTTGTTTTAGTCGTTATCAGTTTTTATCATTTAGCAATTTATTTATCATTGTTTTATTTGAGGCCTGGCCAGATTTTTTCGGGTCAAGAACCTCTTCTCAAAGTACTGCGGTCAACCATATATTTATCAGAGTGTAATAAAAATAATAACAATTACAATATATGATCAAAACATGTATTTGGGAGCCAAAAATTCAAAACAACAAAATTCAGTGTCAAATATAAATTTAAAGTGGAATCATGGAAGTTCACATAGTCGCCGTCGAAGACTTGCATTGTATACCGTTCACTAATTTTAAACAGTTCGGTATATAAATACTGACTGCTAATTTTGCGCAGAATTTTAAACAGCCGTCTGTGAATTGCGAAAAGTAGTTAATTATTTTGCGCAGAATTTTAAACAGCCGTCTGTGAATTGCGAAAAGTAGTTAATTATTTCCTACAAGGACGGTTTGATTTGGCAATTTTGAAAAAGTGTATTTGATAAAAATATACTTTAATAATTAAAAAAAAAATTCTCAACACTTTTTCCTTAATTTTAGTGATCATCCCAAAATTTCTTGGCGGTTCACCGGTGGACCTCAATCGATGTTTTGCCCAGGCCTGTTTACTATAATATACTTAAGTAACACTCAAACTTGGGTAACATTTAAACTTAGGTACGAGTATAATTCAAAAGCAAAAAAAATTCCTCTCATTATTGATCTAGCATTAATCTTGAATTACGGTTAAACTGATATGTTTTAAGGAAAATTAATATATTCATGACGATAGCAAACATATTTGAAATTTACATTCCATTTGTGATGGGTGATGTTTTGTAATTAATTATAAATACAAAAATACCACGAATCCAACTTACTACATTCAACCACAATTTACGAAAGTAAAATGAAATGAATGAAATTTTTTGCGGTGTAGTAGAAAATATAAGGTATTTTATGCAAGCGTCAAACTATATATGAAATCTGAATAATTTATCTTACATTATATGCGTTGCAAGTCTTTTGAAGAAGCTCATCTTGCTGGATTTTTTCAAATCCAACGCATACATTTCAATCCTTTTATATAACATTCCAAAGAGAAGTATATATATTTCTATATAGAACATTTATCAAAAACAAAAATTTGAAAAAAAAATTAGATAGTGAACTTTAGTTTATGTGTTTAAAAGTTTTATAATTGGAGCTATCAGATTGTTTATAAAATTTACGTAATAACTGGCTAACGTATTTTTGTCTTTACAAACTCTCTAGAAGTCTCCGCCCCCCTTCCCCCTTCGGAAACATAAAAGACTGAATTTTTGCACACTTATAGTATCGACAACAGGGTAGAACTTAAAGAACCTGATTTTTGATCTCTCCCGCTGGCAAAGAAAGTGGGGTGTGTGTGTGTGTGTGTGTGTCTTTTGAATAAGTTTTTTCAGACTTTTTAGAAGCCCCCCTCCCTCTCTCGGTGATCTAGAAGGCTGAAGCATTGCATATTTATAGAATCGACTACAACACAGAAACTATCCGGGTCGAATTCTTCACAGGGATAGGCATATAAAATGTTTTCTTCTTTTTAAAGACTATTTCAAAAGTCATTGTCTGAAAAGTCAGACACTCCAAAAGTTTTCAGGTGGTCCGGATGGCTGGAAACTTTGAAAACTTACAGTATAGTCCCGGAGTTTTGATTTCTCCCCCGGATGCAAAAAGAAGCACCTAGTCTAAAAGACTTATCAGGCCCTTCAGAAGCCCCCCCTGCTGGTGGTTCATAAGGCTAAAACTTTGCACACTTACAGTATAAATTATGGGACAGAACCAAATATGTCAAATTTCGATGAAGACGATTTTTTTCTAAGCCTCGTTCATTGTCAAACAAAATAAAACTCGCTAAAAACATGTTTCAACTCAATTCTGTAGGAGTGTTAGTTTCCATTCCTTGACAGGCTTGAATATTAGTGAAATTATAAATACACCCGAAGTCAAGAAAAGTAAACCCCTATCAATGACAGGAAACTGCAGGAGAAACATAAGCTATTATTTCTTTTATAATCCTGTCTTTTACAGCCTACTCGTAACCTTAACTTTCAGTCAAATTTAATTACTAGTTTCAGTTTCATCCACAGTTAAAGAAACACAGTTTCAGATGTTAGTTTAGGAGGAAAGTGTTAATTATTCATGTCAACACTGACCTATATCACGAAAGTGAATGCCTATTCATTTACATATGTTCTGTTCCACCTAGAAAAAGAGAAAAGAAATAATAATTGTGATTGTTTGGCAACAAAGATCGCAGCATCCGGGTAAGTTAAATGATTTTCTCTTGCAAAACATGGCTCCACTTACTTCATCCTCTTTTGTGAACTCGTTGTTCTCTATTAATGGCGTGGGTGTAATTACGCCACCCATCTAATTGGATTTGTCCTGATTTTACTGTCTATCAATTTTAAATGCAAATTTAGTGCAGGATTTTTTTTTTAGTATTTCCGTCAGAGAGAGGGAGTCAGAGAAATACAAACTGAGTAAAATTTGCAGTTGTACATTTAACCGGTAAGGAAGTTATGATTATAAAAAAAATCATCAAATTTTGTGTATGTGTTTTGAATTTGAATTTTGTATGCATTTATTTTGAAGGGTTTTGTTTAAAAATATTGAAGTTTGAGAGTTCTTTTGAATGAAATACTGGCCTCCCCCCTGGATAGAATAAAATTAAGCCAATTTTCGATCAAGATGATTATTTTCATGCATAGATAAACAAAATAATACTTTTTAAAAAGGTACAACTTTTTAATGAAAGTGTTTATTTCCGTGTTTGTGACTCTAATAAGACAATTATTAGAGTTACAGACACGGAAATAAACATTCCTTAAAATTAAGTTACAACTTTTTAGTAAGTGTTATTTTGTTTATTTATGCATGAAAATAATCTTCTTGATCGAAAATTGGATTAATTTGATTCTGTCTAGAGGGAATTAATACTGTAAGTTTCTGACTTCTAGGTAACCGGTGTGTATGAAACGTAGCCCCCGTCACTACATGCCCGCCGTATTCTGCGGTTACCAGGCAACACTTGCTGCTTAGTTTCCTCGCTAGGGGGCAATCTAAGCGGACCACGGTTAATAGCACAGTAACGGGGTTTAACGTGTTTTACTTAAGTTTTTTTTTTTAATTTTCGCGACTTGCTTAAATTTCGATTTTTTACTGCGTAATTCCTGGTTGTAAATCGTCCAATAAATCTACTGGCACTGCATTTCATGAAATACCTAATAGAGAACCACAACGACAAATCTGGAGTAAAGCTGATGATTTTGATCAGCATGGCTGATTGATTTTACTAACAAATTTATGCAATGCAACTGAAACACCTGTACATTAAAACTTCAAAAGTGTAATAGAATTAATTATTTTTATGATCATTTAATAGAAGATTAACATAGTTAAAGTTTGAAGAAAAAGTGTGTGTATTTGTATATACAGGACTGTAACAGGGAGAGAATAATATTACCCATAGACTTAGCATTAGAGGGGGCGGGAGGCGGAGTCAGAACGAATTTATGTACTCCACCAAACACTTTGGGTCGTAACAAATTTGTTATATATATATATATATATATATATATATATATATATATATATATATATATATATATATTGCTTTAAAGTGTATGGTGTACATATTGTTCTTTAGGTTAAATAATTATTAGGTAAAAAGAAAACAAGCGAAAAAATAGTAATAAATAAATCAAAATACGTCAATGAGAAAGCAAGAAACGTCTAAAATATTTAATGCGAAAAGTAGCGGCAGCTTGAATCGTACGAATACATACACTGGAGCTCTGCTTTATTTACCCTTTTTCGCGGAAGAGTGGCCCGCTATCCCTGTCCTCTAGCGGTAGCGTCCCTCCTTGCTATGTTGCCGTTTAAACAAAGGAAACGGCGAAAGTCGGCGGGCATGTAGTAACTGGGGCTACGGTATGAAAAGACTTTCAAATTCACAATTTGTTCGATCTCGGGAAGAAATAGGAAGTTCCGCTCCGTTAAGTTCTGTCCCGTGGTTGATATTATACGTGTAAAAAAAATTCAGCTTCTACGTCAGTGGACAATTTTCTGAGGGTCTAGAAAGATAAAATATGTTGGACAATTATTATACAGACAATATTAAATAAAAATATTTAAGTTCAATATTTAAAGTAATTTAAAATCTTTAAAACTGAACCATATACGTATTACTATCTTGAAATAACATACTGCGTAAAAGGTTAAATTTCAATACAAGCCTCTAACTTGAATATCTTCTGAATCATGAGATAGATTTTGATGAATATTTTTCGGACAATGAGGTCCAAGGAATATTCTAATGTGAATTTTATCACCCTACAGCGTCGTGAAGAGTAACAAGAATAACAAACTTGTCCCAGTTTATCTGTATGTCATACATATAACTTGAAAACGGCTCATATAAGGTAGATACCGGATTCATATACCTGTTTTACTGTTTTTTATTTAAACTCAATAAGGAGTATAGGCTTAAGGTTAAAATATTTCCGATTTTGTACTGCGCTAATATATAAAATTAAAAAAACATAAAATATATCCCCAACAAAATATTGGAAACGTAAATAAAGTTTGATAAAACTTTTTTCATGGATGAGACTCCGTCAAGGGAGTGTTTCTGAATAAAATTTTATTCTCCCACAGTTAAACTAGTTAGTTCGTAAAAAAAAAAATCTCATGTGGGCAATATATGACTTTCCTTATATAATGTAATGAATGTACTTTTACCGTAAAAAAATAGGTTTTTCTTTTAGTAGATACTAATATTCTTTTCAAGATATTGAATTTTCGACAATTAGTCGTCATTTTCATTGATTTAGCGTCATTTTTATCCATTTGGCGAGATTTTCGTTAATATGGCGCAAAATTTTAAGAACTCGATAAGTTAGCGACATTCCGCCAATTTCGTCGCCAAAATCTCGCCAAGCGTTATGAACGAAGAAATAAGTTATTCTTGCAGTAGATAAATGACTATTGGCGTTCAAATACAAAAGTATTACTCAAAGTATATTTTTTCATGAATGGAACGAGCTATGATATTACATATGAAAAGTGAACATGTTTCTCAATACGAAATATATTTTTTTCTATTTTATATGACTTTTTGATATTTTTTTTGAAAAATGTGCAATATCTCGAGAATGGTACATGTTAGCGTTCTAAAGTTTATGTCAATCGTTTTCTAATGAAAAATTACATAAGAAATGTCTATTTGCATAACTTTATTAGTGGTTTTGATTTTTTGGCGATTTTTTCAAAATTTCATTCGAAAATTTAGGGGCGTTTTGAACATTCGATTGCGTACAGAAACAATAGACTTCCAGTGTTTATAGATTGTGATTTTTGTACCAAATTTGGTTCGAATCGGTCCATTCGTTCGTCAGTTATCGTCTCCACAGACTCACTGACACACACACACACACACACACACATACTTTCACACACACACACATACTTTCACACGCACACACACACAGACAGACATCACTGCAAAAGTGTTTGATTCGTGATCAGGGATGCTTGAAACGTGCTCGCCTGTCGAAAACTCGAATTCGAATTTTCGACCCCGTCACAATACTTTCCTTATACATTATGTACCTTATACATTATTAAGGAAAGTAAAAAGGAATTAAAATGTCTACTTTATCGGTCTATAATGTCAGTTTATAATTCAAACAAAAACGGATACCGATTTCCGATTTTTATGCTTTTTGGCTGATTTGTGAAGCTTAATAGGGAATATATGCTTTTATGACTAAAATATTTCAGATGTTAGGCATAATCGAAATATCTTAGGCGATGTCGGGCATATGTTCTAATAAATGAAAAATATATTTTTGTTAAGCTTTGCCCTTGAATATGACTTTTTATTCTGCAACTTTCAAGTATTAAAGTCGTAAAATTAAAATATTGATTATAAAAATGTACTTTACATTAAAGAGCCCGATTTGACCCATTCTAGGATAGAAAAAAATCTGATGTGGGCAACACATGACTTTCCTTATATAATGTAATGAATTTGCTACTTTTACAGTAAAACAAATAGGTTTTTCTTATAGTAGATACTAATATTCTTTCCAAGATATTGAATTTTCGTCAATTAGTCATCATTTTCATTGATTTAGCGTCATTTTTATCCATTTGGCGAGATTTTCGTTAATTTGGTAACATTAAAAAAAAGGCGCCAAGTTGGCGACATTCCGCCAAATTCGTCGCCAAAATCTCGCCAAGCGTTATACACTAAGAAATAAGTTATTCTTACAGCAGATAAATGCTTATTGGCGTTCAAATACAAAAGTATTATTCAAAGTATCTTTTTTCATGAATGGAACGAGCTAGATCCACGAGAATGATGTCACTCAATTTATCGCATGGTATTACATATGAAAAGTGAACATGTTTCTCAATAGGAAATATTTTTACTTTATTTTATATGACTTTTTGATAATTTTTTTGAAAAATGTACAATATCTCGAGAACGGTTCATGTTAGCGTTCTAAAATTTACGCCAATCGTTTTCTAATGAAAAATTACATAAGAAATGTCTATTTGTGCAACTTTTTTAGTGGTTTTGATTTTTTGACAATTTTTTCAAAATTTCATTCGAAAATTTAGGGGGGTTCTGAACATTCGATTGCATATAAAAACAATAAGCTTCCAGTGTTTACGGATTGTGATTTTTGTACCAAATTTCGTTTGAATCGGTCCATTCGTTCGTCAGTTATCGTCTCCACAGACCCACTGACAGACACACACACACACACAGACATCACTTCAAAAATGTTTGATTCGTGATCAGGGATGCTTGAAACGTGCTCTCCCTTCGAAAACTCGAATTCGAATTTTCGACCCCGTCACAATACTTTCCTTATACATTATGTAGATAAGGAAAGTAAAAAAATCTGATGTGGGCAACACATGACTTTCCTTATATAATGAAATGAATTTACTATTTTTACAGTAAAAAAATAGGTTTTTCTTATAGTAGATACATATATTCTTTCAAAGATATTGAATTTTCGACAATTAGTCGTCATTTTCATTGATTTAGCGTCATTTTCATCCATTTGGCGAGATTTTCGTTAATTTGGCAACATTTCAAAAAGTCGCCAAGTTGGCTACATTCCGCCAAATTCGTCGCCAAAATCTCGCCAAGCGTTATGGATGAAGAAATAATTTATTCTTACAGCAGACAAATGACTATTGGCGTTCAAATACAAACGTATTACTCAAAGTATCTTTTTTCATGAATGGAACGAGCTAGATCCACGAGAATGATGTCACCCAATTTATCGTATGGTATTACATATGAAAAGTGAACATGTTTCTCAATAGGAAATTTTTTTTTTATTTTATATGACTTTTTGATAATTTTTTTGAAAAATGTGCAATATCTCGAGAACGGTTCATGTTAGCGTTCTAAAATGTATGCCAATCGTTTTCCAATGAAAAATTACATAAGAAATACCTATTTGCGTAACTTTATTAGTGGTTTTGATTTTTTGATGATTTTTTCAAAATCTCATTCGAAAATTTAGGGATGTTCTGAACATTCGATTGCGTATAAAAACAATATGCTTATAGGGTTTATGGATTGTGATTTTTGTACCAAATTTGGATCGAATCGGTCCATTCGTTCGTCAGTTATCGTTTCCACAGACTCACTGGCACTCACACACACACACATACTTTCACACACACACACACACACAGACATCACTTCAAAAATGTTTTATTCGTGATCAGGGATGCTTGAAACGTGCTCTCCCGTCGAAAACTCGAATTCGAATTTTCGACCCCGTCACAATACTTTCCTTATACATTATGTATATAAGGAAAGTAAAAATAGGTTTTTCTTATAGTAGATACTTATATTCTTTTCAAGATATTGAATTTTCGACAATTAGTCGTCATTTTCATTGATCTAGCGTCATTTTAATCCATTTGGCGAGATTTTCGTTAATTGGACAACATTTCAAAAGGTTACCAAGTTGGCGACATTCCGCCAAATTCGTCGCTAAAATCTCGCCAAGCTTTACTGACGGAGAAATAAATTATTCTTATAGCAGATAAATGACTATTGGCGTTCAAATACAAAAGTATTACTCGAAGTATCTTTTCTCATGAATGGAACGAGCTAGATCCACGAGACTTATGTCACCCAATTCATCGCATGGTATTACATATGAAAAGTGAACATGTTTCTTAATAGGAAATATTATTTTTTTTATTTTATATGACTTTTTGATAATTTTTTTGAAAAATGTGCAATATCTCGAGAACGGTTCATGTTAGCGTTCTACAATTTATGTCGCTGATAACCATGAAGCGCAGTAAAATTCAGTAAAAATTACTTTTCTGGTTCATGATCATGAGTAAACAGAAACAAGTGTTTTATCGCTGATGGAAAGAACTACTATTTTATTGCTCTTGACACAAAGGTTGAATAAAAATAGACAAAGGATATGGACATTGAAACTATTATATAAACCATGTTTCGAGCGTAAAAGAAACTTCTTCAAAGGTTTATATAACACATTTCAGGTATACTCTGAGTTATGCATCGCGTTGTGGATGAGCGATTGTGTAGTTTATAATTTTTTTTTCATGATTAAAGTTTTTATTTTAAAATTAGTAAGATATAAACAGAGTATTATTATAGTTTGCTTAAATAAAAAAAAATATTTATGTATCGGGAATTATTTATTAAGAACTGTTGTTGGACTCAATTTATAAAGACGAATTAATGAATTAGAATAAATGAAAACTATAACTTCATTTGAATATTTCGAGTGACTATTTTGAGGGCATAGTTGCTTAGACAAGAAAAAAATTAAATCCGCTAATCTGTATTACATAGTTAAGTGAATGCCAACGGCCGTACCGTGCTGAAAACACCGGTTCTCGTTAGATCACTGAAGTCAAGCAGCATCGGGCGCGGTTAGTACTTGGGTGGGTGACCACCTGGGAACACCGCGTGCTGTTGGCACATTTCGGAAGCGGTAGCCCGGTGGTTTGCGCGCTGAAATTGCACGCACTTTAATACAAGTAGCAACCATTCGAGGAACAGATGCAATGAGCTTGCGGATAGGTTCCTGAGGGATGGATGACAATATGCCTTAAACCATCTTCCACAGGTCTTCCTCTGTTTGAGGCCGGGGCAAGGCAGTCAAACGGCGACCAATCACATCCCATACACATTTGATGAGTGAGAGATCTGGAGACAACGGAGGTCAAGCAAGCACCTGGATACTTTTCAAAGCTTGTCTGCTGATGGCTTTCATGTGCAGTTGTGCGTTATCGTACTGGAAAACAGCATTTTGCAATCGCTGAAGGTAGGGTAGTGCAACAGGCCGCAGCACTTCATCCACATATCGCCATGCTATCATTGTGCCTCTAATACGAACTAGAGGTGACCAGCTATCGAAGTCGATAGCACCCCAAACCATGATGCCGTGAAACTATCCTGGCCCATTCAGTCATCCAAGAGACTCGTGCCCGATACCATGACACTATTGCAATCTCTCAGGTCGGTGTCTTGTCGTCAATGGCAATTTTCGTAAAGGACGGTTTGTTGTAAACCGCTTTCGGCCGATCATCGAGAAATTGTTCCCCCTGATATTGGAACATCCAATGTACAGCGGCGGAAAAAATAAACGCCCCACCCTCTGTTAATCGAGCATCGATCATCGTAGAGAAAATTTAATGATACCATTCGATTAGGAATAACATCCTCTACAAATTAATGTGCGTAAAATTTGCATAAGGGACCGTCTTCATATCTGAACTCGCACAAACTTTGAAATTTTAAATGGCAACACCCAAGTTTGACAACATAGTTCGAATTTAGAGCAAAATTCAACCTGTGATACCAAATTTCAAGTCATTTGGGTGAAGCGTTTCTGAATTGTGAGTATGTAAAGTTTTGATATCCTAATGTTAAATTAGTTTCCAAGACTTCCATTCATATCTTCTGTAATAATTATCTGCTCATTCTAATTATTTGTATGACTTTACTACTAAGCAACCCAAACACATTTACGTGATTTTTATTTTTGTAGAATAAATTGTTTCTATGAAATATTAATTATGAAATCAATAATCGAAAAAATATGGATACAGACCTGGACATATTTTGATAAAAATCGATTCACAAAGAGTTTTTACATGTTTATATAAAATTCTAGGTGTTTCCTCCCACTAGTTCTTTCGAAATGTTTAAATATTCAGTATCACGATGATTTTAGGGGTCGTATACTAATTTAAAAAAATGACTAATTTGAAAAAAGTTATATTAATTGTAAGTTAATCTTTATTTAAGAAAACGGGAATTTATTTTTACCCAATTCTAATGAAAACTTTGTATAAACAGTGTTGTATAGATGCAAACTAATCAACGTAATTCTGCTACTGTATTGAAGGGTGGAAACTTGTATTGTTATAAATGGGATCTACTTATATTACTGTCGATTAATAGTTCCGGCTCTACTGCGAGTTGAAATCGCCCATAAAATGTGATAATTTATAATAAAAAATATTTATATGAAACAATAACGAATTATAAAATGTGATACTAAACACCAACAAGACTTCAAGCGGTGATTGATAATGACGGAGGTTGCACACCGTATTGATACTTTTAAATTCGTCACCAAGTTCCAACCGAGTTGTTTTGTCACGTGATCTGCAGATATTTGTTAGTCTCATAAATTGTTTTTGAAACAGCATTATAAAATAACATTTGAAAATAAACATTTCATTCTTCTTTATTTCTTCTTTCTTTTATTAACCCTGGCACGAATGTCCCATTAGTTTTTAGCAACTTATCCAGTACGACTTTTACCCCTAATAATCGTGCCCTATTTGAGGCTGACATAATCCTACCCATTACAGGCCCACTGCCACACACACACACACAAGACAACACCACACCCAGCTATGAAAATTAATGTCTATGTGTGTGTGCGTGTGTGTGAAAGTATGTGTGTGTGTGTGTCAGTGAGTCTGTGGAGACGATATCTCACGAACAAATGGAGCGATTCGAATGAAATTTGGTACAAATATCACAATCTATGAATATTGGAAACCTATTGTTTTAAAACACAATCGAATGTACAGAATCCCCCTAAATTTTTGAGTGAAATTTTGAAAAAATCATCAAAAAATCAAAACCTTTATTTACGCAAATAGACATTTCTTATGTAATTTTTCCTTAGAAAACGATTGACATAAACTTTAGAACGTTAGCACGAACCGTTCTCGAAATATTGCACATTTTTCAAATAAATTTATCAAAAAAATCCCATAAATGAAAAAAAAAATATTAACTGTTGAGAAACATGTACACTTTTCATATGTAATATCATGCGCTAAATTTGGTGACATCATTCTCGTGGATCTAGCTCATTCCATTAACGAGAAAATATATTTTGAGTAATACTTTTGTATTTGAAAGCCAATAGTCATTTATCTGCTGTAAGAATAACTTATATCTCCGTCCATAACGCTTGGCGAGATTTTGGCGACAAATTTAGCGGAATGTCGCCAACTTGGCGACATTTTTAAATGTTGCTAAATTAACGAAAATCTCGCCAAATGTATAAAAATGACGCTAAATCAATGAAAATGACGACTAATTGAAGAAAATTCAATATCTTGGAAAGAATATAAGTATCTACTATAAGAATAACATTTTTTTTAACTGTAAAAGTAGTAAATTCATTGCATTATATAAGGAAAGTCATGTGTTGCCCCCATCAGATTGTTTAATATACAAAGAGATTATTGTATTTTAAATTTTATTTTTATACAATTTTCATTTTTTGATATTGATATTTCTAACATGTCGAATGAGAACAAGTGTTTATGTCGGAATGTGCCATTTTTGTTTACATTTGCACCTGGCCACGCATAGGGGAGGGCACTTGACCTTCCCTGGCTGCTCAAGGTCACAAAGTTGGGCATCAAACTATTTTATGTTGTACTCTTTATCCTTAAGTTTACCCCACTAGCGTTAGTGGATTGCCTCCTCCTCCGTAAAAGTTCTATGAGCGCCCATGCCTTTGCATGATTTGTTATGGCTCATTATACATCGTTATCTATAGTATACCACATACATGTCTTGTATGCATGTGTATGGGTGAAATAAATATGTTTATGTATGTAAATATGATATATTCTAACAAGTAAAACAAAAAAATTCAATTCGTTGTTTGGACTTTATTGCTATTGTTCATTTTCGTTCAATAATGCACAGTAGCACCAACTATACAATCCAAAAATGCTTATACATCTTCCATATACATTTATATCAGCTATTACATCACACAAATCATCTTTTTACAGAGTGTAACACATAAGTTTCTACAGATAATACATACATTATAATTTTTATAATATTATGCACAATTAAATCTTTTCTTAATAATGAGTGAAAATTTTCTTCTGATGCGAACAAAGTTTGGGGGTCGAGGTATCCGGTTTAAATCGGAGCGTTACGAAAAATGCAAACAATTTGGACGCTTATATCTCAAAACCTAATAGATGAAATTAGAAACAATTTATATATTAGTTTTGAAGGAAATGGGGTAACATTGTGAATCTATAAAAATAGTTTCAATATTTTTATATTTTAAACTTTAAAAGAATTGTATGAGAGAGTTCTTGTTTAACTTTTCTTACTTGCACACAAAATATAGTCTAAACCAGTGGTTCTCAACCGGTGGTTCGCGACCCCCCAGCGGGTCGCGTATAGATCCTAGGGGGGTCGCAAGAAGTTTAAAAAATACAAAATTTTTTTTATAAATAATGTATTATACAATAATTTTACAACTAGAATAGAAAAAAAAATCAGTATATGTTATTTTACTTAATAACTTGTTTAATGTACGCTCCAACGTTTTTAATGTTAATACATAATTTCAATACTAGCACGTTTTCGTTGCAACAAGTTAATGAGAAACTTGTGCTTGTTTTCATTTAACAATTTTTTTAATGTCTGGTTCTACTCCTGTCACACACAAAATCAAGTCATTTTCCTGGTCTAAACGATTTCTTGGTTTAGTTTTTAAGTTTAACATGGTCGAGAAGCCAAGTTCGCATGTTATTGTTATTGCAAATTATATTAATGTTAATTTATTGGGGGGGGGGGGAAGTAATCCCTTCAAATATTGAAACCAAACATAGTTAATAAAGAGTACAGTGTGTGTGGGGGGGGGAGTTATTTTATGGCGATAGGGGGTCGTCACCTACAAAATGTTGAGAAACACTGGTCTAAACTATAAAAGATAGATATAAACAATAAACAACAAAAATTTTAATAGAAATTCAAGTTTTTCCAAATCTATAATTCGTTTCCACAAAGTTCCTTTAGTTTTTTAACAATCGACTTATCAAGTTGCAGAAGATTGAACATTTTTTCTTTTTTTAAATTTGTAATGCTTCTCGAAAACTAAAAGTGATAGATATAAACGATAAGCAAGGAATTTACAGTACTTTAAAAGTTTTACAAGGATATATGATGTGATTTTAGATTAGTATCTTAGTTTTCGGAATAAAGTAGTTATAATTTTAATACTTGAACTATTTTGAACTAAAGGGTTCTAATTTCAATATCTTAGCTAGCTATGAACAAAATGCGATTAATTTGTAGCTTTTTAAAAGTCCCAGATATATATAATTAGGAAGTTATTGGAGTTTTATTTTACAATAGTTTATTTCACAGAAACATTTATTTCGTCTCCATCGGACTAGAGCCACAGCCGATTTCTTGACATAAAATTACAAGCAATTTTATCAATAAATCTTATCAATAAATGTTTTTAAACTAAATAAATGAATAATAAAATAAGGAAATACATTTATTTAAATATTTTAAAATATTTATATTTTGTAATTTTAAATCTACAGTTGCTTTTAATTAAATACGTATAACTTACTTGAAATAGCAGGAAATTAAAAAAATTGTATAAACAATTTTATAATTTTATATTTAATATTTGTATGTAAATTTTATATTTGTATTTATTTAAAAAATATTTACACAATTAAATGTAGTTTTATTTTTTAAATGAAAAAAAAAGTTTAAAATTTGGTTGATAATATATGCTTAAAAATATTATATATATATATATATATATATAAATTGACATTTTAAAACGACGACAATGGATGATTAACTACCGTAATGACTAAAAACTCATCTCTAGCACAATCGTTACACACATGTGTTAATCTAAGTAACTATAGACCAGTGCAAATAGGATAAAATTAGTAGGTAACTTACAGCTGTAATGGGAAAATAGGGGTGGGGAATAATTAAAGAAATGAGAATATACAATTGAAAAAGACATGAGTATAAATGTATACAAAAGAACATTAATAAATATATAATTATATATAAAAATGTATGATAGAGCAAACATGCAAAAAAGAGAGAAAGCAACAATAATGAGCTCTATATAAAAAGATAAGATCAAGACAAGGAGAACAATTAGTATATATATATATATATATATATATATATATATAATAATTGTTTGAAAGTCCAATGAAAGAAAAGTGAGACGCTGTAATTCGAAAAACCTAACTTTCTAACAAGCCTACAAAATAAAAGTATAAATTAACAAATCTTCAATCATGTAAAACAAATAATGTTTTAATTTAAATAATTTACTGTTTCAATTTTTCGTAATTACTTAGAATTGGTTATTATTCTGCATTTCTAATATGCATATACACATATATACATATATATATATATATATATATATATATATATATATATATATATATATATATATATATATATATATATATATATATATATATAATCCCTGAGTTATCGGCCACTCCGAAAAATGAGTAAAATTTTAAAATTTACAAGTTTGATAAAAATACATTTAAATCTTCTAAATAAGAAAAAAGGGATCAAAACAGACTTGAATCTTTTCTCAGGTTATATTTAATTCAACTTGAAAACGAAATTGACTAGAAGTTACTGACTAAATGGCGTTTTCATAGCTAGCCAAATTGACGATTCACTGATAACAAATTTTCTACTTATGTGCTTGCAGTACATAACAAGTTCTCTTGCTGGCAATGCAGTTATCGACTATTCCTTACTGAGGAACGCTAAAACGATTCACGACCATTTCTGGAACAATGCAGTTAAATCTATTTGGGCCTGATGATCTAGGTCTAAGAGCAAAACCGATCTCACGATAGTGGTGACTGGGCATTATTTTATAAAATAACTTTGAAAACATTTTTCACAAAAAATGTATTTTAAAGTTACATTGAAATTGTAATACTTCAATCTTCTATAATTGCATATATTATATTTAAATATCATGCTATACATCATCTAATAAATAAAACAATCTGATATTTTTATATTACATATTGCAACTAGCAAGATTCTCATGGTTTTCGTCACACTATATTTTTTATCATGCAAATCCATTCATAACATTCATTCATATTTATTATTTCCTCAATATAACCAACGACTAGGTATAGACAACAAAATGCGTCGTTCAGTTAGATCAATAAATACAAAATAAATAAATAAACAAATAACTGATGCTAATAAAAATATATTAATCTTCCGTTAATACTTCCGTTAATCCGTCATGCAGTGGTTCAGCACACCTTATAATCCGGCACGTCTCTCAAATAGCGTTCGGATCCTTTCAGATGTACATAGGTACATTTACTGCAGTTGCCTCAATGATTTTATGTGCCTATTTCTGCTCATTGAAGTTTACTTTATAATTTAAAATTAATTTAAATATTTTTTCACATACTTTACAGCCTGTGCAATTTTTTAAGCAAATAAATATCTCATGTATTGTTCCATTATTTTGTTTCAAATTAATTTTCCCATTTTTACTTTCCTTATATACATAATGTATAAGGAAAGTATTGTGACGGGGTCGAAAATTCGAATTCGAGTTTTCGACGGGAGAGCTAGAATCCCTAATTACGAATCGAACATTTTTGAAATGATGTCTGTGTGTGTGTGTGTGTGTGTGAAAGTATGTGTGTGTGTGTGTGTCAGTGAGTCTGTGGAGACTATAACTGACGAGCGAATGTATCGATTCGAACGAAATTTGGTACAAAAATCACAATCCGTAAACACTGGAATTCCATTGTTTTTATACGCAATCGAATGTTCAGAACCCCCCTAAATTTTCGAGTGAAATTTTGAAAAAATCGTCAAAAAATCAAAACCGCTAATGAAGTTACGCAAATAGCCATTTCTTATGTAATTTTTCATTAGAAAACGATTCACATAAATTTTAACTAACGCTTGGCGAGATTTTGGCGACGAATTTGGCGGAATGTCGCCAACTTGGCGATATTTTTAATTATTGCCAAATTAACAAAAATCTCGCCAAATGGATAAAAATGACGCTAATCAATGAAAATGACGACTAACTGAAGAAAATTCAATATCTTGGAAAGAATATAAGTATCTACTATAAGAATAACATTTTTTTAACTGTAAAAGTATTAAATTCATTGCATTATATAAGGAAAGTCATGTACTGCCCACATCAGATTTTTTTAATTTCCCTGCAATACATGATGTATAGGAAAAGTATTGGAATCATGCCGAAAATCACAACTCGAGTTTTCGATGGATCAACACGTTTCGAGACCTCTAGAACTCGAAAAAACTATTTTTAGCGTGACGTCTGTGTGTGTGTGTGTCTGTGCAATGTATGTATCAACTCTAACTAAAAACTAATGGTATGTAAGTTACTTGGGTAAGACCCTGGTGCTGATTAGTTTTTGGTAGGATTCGTATGCACAGAACCCGTCTTTTTTTGCGAAATGGCCCGCAAAAATTTCATTTATCCACTCTAGCTAAAATACTAATTGACCAAATTTTACAAAATTTAGTAGATAAGTTACTTGTATGGTCTGGTGCTGATTAGATTTGATCTGGTGCTGATTAGATTTTGGTACGATTACGGAAAGAACAACCTGCCTTTTTTTACGAAATGGTCATCAAAAATCGCCAAAATCTAAAATAAAAAACTACGTATATTCAAATATATCCATTAAATGCTTGTTTTATACGGAATTTTTAACGAAGAAAAGAATAAGACCGACTGCATTATACTAGGACTAGCCGTTCTCGAGATATTTTAGTTTTTTCGTATTTTCTCTACGTCACCTTTGAAAATAAGTTCAGTTACCAAATGAGAACGAAAATTGAATTAAAAGTGAATTAAATTTAAATAAAATAAAGTGAACGTGGATATAAGTCTGCAGGGAAAGTCGTGTGCTGCCCACATCAGATCATCAGATTTTTTTTATCATAGTTTTGGTTTGGTATTCGATAATCCGGCACATTTAGCAATCCGGTGCCGCTGAAGTCCTGAACGTGCCGGATTATCGGAAGTTTACTCTATTTGAATAAATGAACTTCATTTTATAGGAACAAACATAAAATATTATTTAAAAAAAAAACATTTCAAAATTCTTGAAAAATCTAAAATACTATGCATTGATATTATCTACCATTCAATTAAATTCACAGTCACACATCCAGGACATCATTAAGATAAGCTATATAACAGATGGCCAACCGCAAGATTTCAATCTTTGACAACTTCTTGTCTGGCGGCAAAGTTGGCAGAAGCTTCCTCAGCTCCGCAAATGCAACGTTGAATGCTTCGACCCGTATTCTTTCCCTTGTAGCATGGGCCAGACGATATTTTTGTGTGGCTCTCCTCCTCCTGCGCCTCTCTTCTCTGGTCAGATGGCCCATCGACTCGTTTCCGGTGCTTCTTCGTCTTTGTGGACTACTGGGTGCAACCAGAGAGCCTTCGTGACCTTCTGGTGGATGACTTACTTGTCCGTTAATAGAATGACGAGCAGTTGGAGGGGTCACTAAAGCAGTTGCATGGTCTTGGTGACGACCGCCAAAACAAAGGGAGTTTTCAGAGGAAGAGTTGTCCGTGTTGTCGGGAGGAAACACGTACATACTTGGCTGGTAATCAGTTGAGTCTAAGTTAGGGTGGATGGCCATGCATTATCCTTGGGAAGAAATTGATAGTCAATATGAGATTTAATTATTCAATAGGGCTAACACTTAATCGTCAATTATCGAATTTCCCTCTGTCGGAGTTCAAGTGTATGACCACTTTAAACGTGTCCTGGTGAACAAATGAACAGTCAACAAATTTGAAATTCGCCGTTTTATAAATGCAGCGTTAAACACGCTTGTTGGAATTGTGTGATCTTTTAAATTTATTTGGCTTATATTAACGATACAAAAATGTGATAGATTCGATACAAAAATGTGATACTGTTAACACCAGAAAATATTCAAAGCTTTTTAGCTGTTTAAATTCTGAGAAATGTACGTTCAGACAAGTGTGGGTTTCAGACAAAATATTATATTACACGGAATTATTAAAAACTTTCTTTCAGCCGTTCAAGTTCTGAGAAAGTTACGTTCCAGACAAAGTATTGGCTATCTGAAACAACACAGGAACACTTAACTCTTTTATTAGCCGTTTTAGTTTTGAAAATGGAAAGTTCTAGACGAAATATAGACTATCTGAAATTACACGGGGAAAACCTTTTTTAGATTTTTCAAGTTCTGAAAATGTGCAATATAATGTTCAGAATGTCACAATGTTCAGGTACCAAATATTCAGAATGTCGCAATGAGAACACCAAAATAATCATCGGATGAGAGAAATGAACTGTTGCTGGGTCAGGCTTGAAGAAAGCAATTAATGCATTGTGCTTGCTTGGTATAGAAGGCGTTCTATATGCAGTTCCGGGTCTTAACTGATATTCACAGTAACACAATTACTGTCTCCTGCTTTAAACACTTTTTATTTGTCAATACGACTAGTTTAAAGTACAAGGTTTAGTTCGTTGAAAAGCAGTTCAATTTTTGAGCAACTATATTCACTAACAGAGAAGTGTCCATAAAATGTGAAAATTCTCGTCCACTAGTGTCCAATACTATTCTAAATTGCTAGAAATAACATAAACATTCTAAAAGAATTTCATACGAATTATTCCATTATGCGGAGGTCTTGAGTTAATTTCCAAATCACATAAATTCAGTTCGTGATCTATTAGGCTTTCTTCAGACACGTGCAGAAGTTAAAACGTCATAATTGCTTCAAAGTAAGTGATCTGTAAAAATAAAATAACATAAAATATCATTATATACTGACAAAATACTAATACAAAGAAATTATAATATTTGTAAATATATGAAAAATCCGTTGATCATTGTTTTCTTTCACATCAAAATTAATCTGGTGTAGGCACTACATGATTTTCCCTACATAATCCGTTGACTTTAATTCGTTCGCAATGAAACTATGCTGTAGAAGATCTACAGCAAAATATTTTTCGCATGCATTGAACACCACATAAATTAAAACTGAGCACTTTTGGCAACTTAGTCCAATGAGGATGATTTATGGCGTGCAAAATATTTATCAAAATGCAATTGACATTTAATTAATATTCCGTGAAATACATGGCTACTCTTGGGTATTAAAATATAAAACTATTATGAAAAGTATCTTCTCTCGTGAATGGAACAAACTAGATCCACGAGAATTAAATTAATAGATTTGTCGCATAATATTGCGTGAGGAAAGTGAACCTAATTGGACGATACTCACTACTTTTTAATTTTATGTCATTTTACTGATATATTTACTTAATTACCGTTTTCATGATATAGCACGTTTTTAACGTGCTATATTACGAAAACAGTCGGTTACGATATATTACGAAAACAATCGGTCAAATTACGGTCCATGCCAGTGGTCAAAAGTTTATGTCATTCGTTTCCTAGTAAAAAATCACGTTTTAAATTGAATGATAATTTATTTATCATTTATAAAGATCGTGATTTTTTAAGGTATTTCCCTAAAATTCATTTCGAAAGAAGGGGTGGGGTGAGGGCTTCCGTACATTCGAATTGTGTTTAAAGGCAATTTCCTGATTATAATAATCGTATCAAGTTATTTTCGAAACACTTCTTCCACTCCTGAGGTATCACGTTTGTAGACTCACGGGCACATACTTTAACATACATGCACACAAAATAACATACTTACACGTGTATACACACACACGCGCGCTGGTAGGTCGGACGGCCTGGGTCTCAACAACAACAACACACACATACATCACCTCAAAAACGTTCGCTTCAAGTTCAGGGGTACTTGAAACGTGCTCTTCCGTCGAAAACTCGTATTCGAATTTTCGGCCCCGTCATAATACTTATCTTATGCATTATATTATGTATATAAGAAAAGCCAAGCCAAGCCAAGACGCATCATTACGGGGTGCCTGTGTCTCAGACACGTAACCCCACATCGACAAATACTGGAGTGTCCATTCGTTATAGCGATTTTAGCAATAGCAATTGGTCTAGCATGTGCACTCGTCTCTTGGAAGGGTGCTCTGGTTCGATGTACTTGCTCACAGCATGCTTGAAGTGGAGACTCTTCTTGGAAGGCTGAACCCGTAAGTAGGTACTGAAAAGGAAGGATAGGCGGGGCAGGGGAAAGGACCAATCAGAAAGATTGGAGCAATTTACAAGTTAACAGTTAAAGTATATGATAAAGTATTAAATAAATTAAATAAAAATTAAGGTACTGATTACAGTTTACAGTTAAAGGGAATAAAATTTGCATAAAAATTTATATAAAAGTCTATATTTACTATATACAGTTACTATCAAAAAACCATTTCCATTTATGTCGTTCTCGTTGTGAAAGAAAAAGGCCCTTTTCAGGGACACACTAAAGTCTGCAAGATGTTGTGCAGAGATACAGATATGTACAATATAATGTACAAAATAATTAAATTACTATTCACAAAGTTAAAACTTATGAACGTGGACAAAGTACCGTAGACATGCAACGCGAGGCAAATGCTAGCCGTGCTATTGGCCTGTGGCAAGGCCGTGAAAGAAGAGTCGAAAAACGCCAAGTCCTTGGATCGGAGTGGCGCCATCTATCTTCGATCCGCGACGGTAGTTGAAAAACTAGGAGACACCCGTTTGAGGGACTAGGTAACGACGCTTTTTCCATTTGGTCTTGTTAGAGCCAAACAGAATGTGTCGTGGCCTACGCTTCCTAAGATAGGAAGGCACGGTCGGGTCATAGACCGGATCGACGTCTCTCATACAAGGCCTACTGGAATTTTTCTTGTAGAAATTTTGAGTGAAAAGCCCAATGCACTCTGTAATGCCAGAGATTTTAAGGTCGTGATGTATTACTTCATTCTGGACGTATCTAGGAGCATTAACAATGCATCGCAAGATTTTATTTTGAAAAACTTGCAATCTCTCGATATGGCGTTTTGCTGCCGCCCCCCATACTGGACTGGCATACAAAAAGCTCGGTACGATGATTTGTTTGTAAATAATCAACTTGTTTTCAAGGGAGATATGGGATTTCCCACCGAGGAGTGGTAGAAGTGCTCTGTACGTTTCATCAGCAGATTCAATTTTCTCTATAATGTGCTCCTTGTAGGTCAAGTGGGCGTCCAAGATGACGCCCAGGTTCGTTGAAGATTTTCAATGCAAAGTTGCGGCTGACTCCTCGACGGTTAGGCTTAAAAATGACAACTCCACTTTTGGTCGCGTTAATTTTGATTCTCCAAGTCATGAGCCAGTGCTCAAGGCTATTTGTGATGTAGGTCTGTAAAGTGTTGATCGAGTTTTGCGGTGCTCGACTGCTGGAGATCAGCGCTGTGTCATCTGCAAAGATGGCCAGCTTAACTTGAGGTGTGCATGGAATATCGTTGATGAAGATATTGAAAAGCAGAGGACTGAGATTTCCTCCTTGAGGAACCCCGGCCCTGATTGGTCTGATTGTAGAGAGAGTTTTATCAACTCGTACGTAGAAGGAACGATTAGTGAGGTACGAGCTGATGATGGTCAAAAGTTGAGTCGAAATGCCAAGTCGCACCAACTTGGAAATAAGCCCAGGCAGATAAGTTTTATCAAAGGCCTTAGCCACGTCGAAAAATACTATGGTTGTATACTGTTTGTTGGTAGCGTTCTTATGGATAGTTTCGACAATACGCAAAAGTTGGGATTGCGTTGAATGCTCAGTTCGGAATCCATGCTGGTCAGGTGTCAAAATATTCTTCGAACGGCAGAAACTATCCAAACCCTTAAGCAACACCAATTCATAGATTTTCGAGAGGCTAGAAAGTAGGCTTATTGGTCTGAAGTTCTCGACTAGCGAGAGATTTTGATTGGCTTTATATAAGAAAAGTACTAAGGATGTGAACGATCCAAGGCATAGTGTTGAATTGCACGTTTGCCACCTTCGGGATGACAGCATGAAAAACTATTTCGAAGTACCCAACTAACTTATATTTCACGCAACTCTATATTAATTATTATTAATATGGATGGCATCCAAAATAAGCAATAGAATCTATATATTTAAAAGCTTGAAAAATCCATTCATTTGCCGTCATTTTCGTTAACGTAGAGTCATTTCTGTAATGTTGACGATATTTTGATCAGTCTGGAGACGAAATATCACCCTCTGGCCGGAATTTCGCTACATTATGAACAAGTTCGTCAAATGTATCGCCAAGTATTACAGACAGAGAGAACATTTTTTATATACTGGGATGTATATCCTCGTTATAGCACATACGACTGAATTCAAAATAAAAAAGGTTTTAATGTGGGCAGTACACTACTTTCCTTATATATTGCAATGAATTGACCCCTTTCACAAGTCAAAGCATTATGTGTAAGAACCACGGCACAGTTCTTTTAACGTTGAATTACGTATTTGGCGCTTTTTCAAAAGACAACATACAAAAACATATCGAAATTCCCAATTAGCTTATATTTCACACAACTCTAAAGAGACGATTATCGATACTGCTATAATCCTCATTAATACAGTCCAATAATTCATCATATTTGGCGCATTTACGTTAACTTGGTGTCGTTTTTGCAATTCTGAGGAAATTTTCGACAATTTTGGGTGAAATATTGCCAAGTTGGCGATGTTTCGCGCGATTATTCGCCAAGTGTATCACAAACCGTTATAAACACATAGAGAGAAGAGACTATCTAATATGCTAGAATACTCTATGAAAACGAATGATAACGTTGGAAACTGGAATTACTACTGAAAATATTTGTATCGCTTATTGTTGTTGCCTATTATTTGTATTTATCTTTCAAGGTTTAGATTATATTTCGGGGAAAAGTAAACAAAGTGTGGCGAAATCTCGCTCGGACAAAAACACTTCAGATTATCCGAAAAGAAAGTTTAAATTATTAATATATTAAAATTGTATATATTATTTCAGTCAGAGATACCCCAACCATAGATAATATGTACATAAAAAAATGAGCTCGTTGTCCATCCTCAGTACGAATGCCAGCTGAGGCGTTCAATGCAACAGATCGGGCCGAAGTATTGCAAACAATACTTCCATGTTGTCAGCCAAGGGCTGACAAACTGAATCATTACTATCACGCCTACCGGCAAAGGGAATCCGGACAATAAACCCGGGTCCTGCGATGAAACTACCATATCCATACCTGTTAACTTCAACTGGGGATTTTACCTCAATGACGGGAATCTCGTGATGAGGACGGGCTAAGCCAAATTGCCAATATCCCATTTGATAAACAACTTTTTAGTCCCCCGTCAACACGTAACACGGGAATTGTCGTTAACTCTCCGGAGAGTTAACGATAACGCTCCGTGCATCAGAGCAATACCATAGCATAGAATCATAAGAGGCGTATACTGATGGCGATGACGCGTCCCGTCCACACCAAAGACACCGGGAATTCAGTTAGCAATTCCGGTGGATGCTAATGCTCTCTTGCATTAACAATACAGATATAGCAGCACATCTAGAACACCGAAGTATAATTGTTGACCCAAATTTATATAACATTATTGGGGAATAAAAAAAAAATTCTGGTTTTTATTCAACATATTGTTATAGCGTATTCTCTGGTATCGTGAGTAGAAAGGAATTGCCGGTTCACCGGCGGAGGCGAATAAATGCGGAATGCGGAAACCGAGATGTCCAACCAACATTCCGTACTCCATGATCCTGGACGAGGGTGTAAAAGGGGGGAAATGGAAAAGGTGGGGATGAGTGTTTTTAGAAACTTTTTTCGGGTGGCAACGATTTCGTAGTCTTGTACGAAGGGTTTGGTGGGAAATACATTTTTTGGAACGAGATTTTCTAAGTATGGGAGAAAATTTTTTGGAGGTAGCAGCACCTAGGGAGGCGGAATGGAACCATGAGCGCCTCCTAGCGGTGGAAAAGGGAGGATGGAACTATGGAGGATGGAACTTAGAAATATTTTTTGTTTGAATTGCCATAGCAACACCTGTGGGGATGAAACTTTTTTGTGGATGGCAAAACCATCGGAGGCGGAATGGAACCATCAGTGCCCCCTAGCGGTACATCGTGGAATTAAAATTAAAACTTGGGGATTTTTTCTTTTTTTCTAAATGAGTTAAAAGATGTTAATTAAATAAAGTGATTAAGTATACCAAGGGGACATGCCAATATCCCTCCGTCTTCTAAAAAAGAGTGCTTACCTTATTCGTAGGTTAAGGGTACGTTAGGAGTATGCCAAGAACATGCCAAGGTACACCCCTCCGCTATATCGCGGTTGCGAATACTTAACTGTGAGAATCCCACCACCAAGAGATGCCTGTGTTATTCTTGTATTTCTCTATGGGAAATAGATTTTTGAACGTGTGTCATTTTTAGCGTTTTTTCACAAAAAGTTTCAAAAACGTTAAAAAACAACAAAAATGTGCGTTTTTTTTCACAAGTTGTAGTTTTGAGATTGTTTGATTTCTCTATGGGAAATAACATGAGTTTTCACACTTTTGTGAATTTTTTAGAAAAAAAATATGGGTTTCCGCAAAAAAGCGGCCAAAAATGTGTTTTTTGAAAAACGCGGAATCGGCCGATTTTTTTTCAAAATATCGAATTTCTCTATGGGAATTAACATAAGTTTTCACACTTTTGCAATTTTTTCAAAAAAAATGTGCGTTTCTGCAAAAATGAGGCCCAAAAAGGCGTGTTTTCAAAGTAGCAGAATTGCATGAATTGGGTCTATTGGAGGGGGTGTGTTTCCCCAATCATTTCGACCTTAAATTTTAAAAATTAAAAAAAAAATATTTTAAATAATAGTGCAAGTGTGCTTATGTCCAAATCACTTAAGTGGGGAGTGTTTCCAAAAATAAATATTTTAAATAATAAAATTTTAAAGCAGATACCTGCTTATCTACAAAATACTTGAGTGGAGAGTGTTTCTAAAAATAAACATTTTAAATAATAGCAAATACCTGTTGATCTGCAAAATACTTAAGTGGGTAGTGTTATGAATCTTGTATTCATTAGTGTTATGAATCACGCATTCATTTGAGTCTTGGAATTTAAAGGGGTCGGTCAGGATAAAGCGATTTAGATTTTGTGAGGAGGTATGCATTATAGAGATACCCAAAGATGAAGATCTCAAGGGATTCTGGAAATTGATGGCCAGCGTTTCAGAGAGCGCATTTTAAAATTTGGAGTTATTTTTAAATCTGTATATAAAAGGGCCAAGAAGAGAGATTAGTTTATTCGGCGTGATGTCTTCGAGAGAGGAGGTTATCGTGACGTGTGTCTATCTGATTACTGTTTTAATAGTATACATTACAATGAAAGTTTTGATTGATTTAAATATACCAAGGGATTTTATTCTGCATTTAAACGAATCTGTGAATATTGCCATGTTAGAATGATGGATGTAGCCTACCAAGACCCCAAGCACTCAACAAGTTTCGGTGGAGTTGATAGCATATACCGTGCTCTTCAAGGAAAAGTACCCAAGAAGTAAATTCAGAATTGGCTACAAGGTGTGGATGCCTATACATTACACAAGCCAGTTCAGGGGAAATTTAAAACCAACCGTGTTATAGTGTATTCTTTGGATCAGCAATGGCAAGTCAATTTAGCTGATATGTCAACACTCAGCCGATAGAATGATGGATTTCGATACATCTTAACATGCATTGACATTTTATCCAAGTATGCATGGGCTATACCCCTGAATCACAAGGGAGGGGTAGATATCGTGAATGCCTTTCGGAATATATTTAAAGAGCGCATTCCAAAATCTCTACAGACGGATCAAGGTACAGAATTTAAGAATCAGAAATTTAAAAAATTATTTAAAAAGCATCATATCAAGTTTTTTACGACGTTTAACACCACGAAAGCATCTGTTGTTGAGAGGTTTAACAGAACCCTTAAGACAAAAATGTAGAAATACTTTACTAATCAAAATATTTATCGCTATTTGGATGTATTGGACTCGTTGATGGATAGCTGCAATCATACCTATCACTCCAGCATTAAGAAAGCCCCTGTGAATTCGGACAATGAACAAGAAGTGTGGTTTACGCTCTATGGCAGTGTTCTTCAACCTTTGTCATCCCGCAGAACCCTTTTTTGAGATATTTTTTTTATGGAACCCTTCGTTCAGTAGCATTAATGAATTCAATATCATTCACAACGTAAGCTATCTAGTTAATTATCAAGTATACTATTAAAAGAGCTATAAATAAAGACGTTTACGAGACAAACCTACTGGCACATATATCGCATTAGTCTCCCTAAATACATAGTATAAAAATCTGATGTGGGCAGCACATGACTTTCCTTATATAATGCAATGAATTTACTACTTTTACAGTTAAAAAAATAAATTATTTTTATAGTAGATATTTATATTCCTTCCGAGATATTGAATTTTCGTCAATGAGTCGTCATTTTCATTGATTTAGCGTCATTTTTATCCATTTGGCGAGTTTTTCGTTAAGTTAGCAACATTTTAAAAAGTCTCCAAGTTGGCGACATTCTACCAAATTCGTCCTCAAAATCTCGCCAAGCGTTATGGACGGAGAAATAAGTTATTCTTACAGCAGATAAATGACTATTGGCGTTCAAATACAAAAGTATTACTCAAAGTATATTTTTTCATGAATGGAACAAACTAGAACCACGAGAATGATGTCATGAAATTTATCGCATGGTATTACATATGGAAAGTGAACATGTTTCTCAATAGGAAATATTTTTTTTTATTTAATATGACTTTTTGATAATTTTTTTGAAAAATGTGCAATTTGTCGAGAACGGTTCATGTTAGCGTTCTAAAAAATTTATGTCAATCGTTTTCTAATGAAAAATTACATAAGAAATGTCTATTTGCGTAACTTTATTAGCGGTTTTGATTTTTTGACGATTTTTTCAAAACTTCGATTGAAATTTTAGGGGGGTTCTGAACATTCGATTGCGTATAAAAACAGTAGGCTTCCAGCATTTACGGATTGTGATTTTTGTACCAAATTTTATTTGAATCACTCCATTTGTTCGTGAGATATCGTCTCCACAGACTCACTGACACACACACACACACATACTTTCACACACACACACTCAGACATCACTTCAAAAATGTTTGATTCGTGATCAGGGATGCTTGAAACGTGCTCTCCCGTCGAAAACTCGGATTCGAATTTTCAACCCCGTCACAATACTTTCCATATACATTATGTATATAAGGAAAGTAATAATGTATAAGGAAAGTAATGTGAAGGGGTCAAAAACTCGAATTTAAGTATTCTTCGACAGCATGTAACGAAAATTTCTGAAATCAAATGAAACATTTTTAAGGTGATGGCTATGTGTGCGTATATATATGAATGTGTGTGCGTATATATATGAATGTGTGTGCGTATATATATACCTGCATCTGTGTGTCTATCTGTGGAATGTATGTATCCAACCTAACTCAAAAACTAATTGACCAAGGTAATTTACTTTTGGGTGACCCTGGTACTAATTAGATTTTAGTGCAATTTGAGTAAAAAGAACCTCGATAATATTTTAATAGAATGTTTTAAGTAGCAATGTCACTTAGAATACTATCGGAATGTGCACATGATTGCGAATTTTAGGTTTCTTTATATTGTACTAGCAGCGATTACCCGGCGTTGCTCGAGATTTACGATGCAAAACGCTGATAAAAATTAAACCGGGACATATAGGGCAGTGAATCTTATACATTGTTTTTTCACTTTGAAAGAAGTAAATTCATTGCATTATGTAAAAAAAAAATTGATCTGATTGGCCACTCATTGGCCAATCAGAACCATTGGATCATACATACATGCTTTTATTCTTGATATAGATAGATAGATAGATATTTTATATGCATTTATTTATTATTCAAATTAATAAAATTTGTTCAGTGAGCCTGTGAAAAACAAACTATGGTGATAGAATTTCCATTTAAATTCATATTTAAAACCTGCGATTTTCAAAAGTGACTGATACGTTCCACAAACTCCCACAAAACTCAGAGATTTAATTGACTTCCACATTTAAAACCAACGATTTCCAACCTTTTTCGTTGGGAATCATGGAGAGAGAGTAGAACTCCTAGGGAAAAGTTTCGTTTTCCATTAATATCTTAACAATCGATGGTCTTAGAAACTCGAAACTTAGACTAAATTTATGGGTGGCTATTTCAAAGCTACTCACAAAATTTCATTAAATTTTGTGTAGCTGTTCTCTTGTGATGATGAGACAAACAAAAATTTTGTCTTTCATTCATATCGCAACAACCCCTGGTGTTAGAAACTCGAAATATGGACTAAATTTTAAGTGAGGCTATTTCAGGACTACCCAACAAATTTCATCCAATTCGGTTCAAACGTTCTCCCGTGATGTTTGATCATACATACATATTTTTACTTTCCTTATATACATAATGTATAAGGAAAGTATTGTGACGGCGTCGAAAATTCGAATTCAAGTTTTCGACGGGAGGGCATGTTTCAAGCATCCCTGATCACGAATAAAACATTTTTGAAGTGATGTCTGTGTGTGTGTGTGTGTCAGTGAGCCTGTGGAGACGATAACTGACGACCGAATGAAGCGATTCGAACGAAATTTGGTACAAAAATCACAATCCGTAAACACTGGAAGCTTATTGTTTTTATACGCAATCGAATGTTCAGAACACCGCTAAATTGTCGAGTGAAATTTTGAAAAAATCGTCAAAAAATCAAAACCGCTAATAAAGATACGCAAATAGACATTTCTTATGTAATTTTTCATTAGAAAACGATGGACATAAATTTTAGTACGCTAACATGAACCGTTCTCGAGATATTTCACATTTTTCAAAAAAATTATCAAAAAGTCATAAAATAAAAAAAATATTTCCTATTGAGAAACATGTTCATTTTTCATATGTAATGCCATGCGATAAATGTGGTGACATCATTCTCGTGGATCTAGCTTGTTCCCTTCATGACAAAATATACTTTGAGTAATACTTTTGTATTTGAACGCCAATAGCCATTTATCTGCTGTAAGAATAACTCATTTTTTCGTCCATAACGCTTGACGAGACTTTGGCGACAAATTTGGTGGAATGTCGCCAACTTGGCGACTTTTTTAAATATTGCTAAATTAACGAAAAACTCGCCAAATGAATAAAAATGACGCTAAATCAATGAAAATGACGACTCATTGACGAAAATTCAATATCTTGGAAAGAATATAAATAACTACTATAAAATAATCTATTTTTTTTACTGTTAAAGTAGTAAATTCATTGCATTATATAAGGAAAGTCATGTGCTGCCCACATCAGATTTTTCTTCGGTATATATATAGATATTCCGTACGAAGAACATGGTCCTTCACAGCTCATTTGCTAACACTACCGTAGATTTAGTTAGTATTAATGGAACGGGTGTGATTACTGCCAAACACAACATCAGGCGGCTCATCAAATGTATGAAGTTGATAACCATAGTTAACGACAATTTCATTAACTCAAGTGTCTCAAAATGGTGTACGGGATGAGATCTAAAACTACAAAGCAAGTGTACCTGTTTAATGACAGACGCAAGGTTTCTGGTGTGACCAACACAAGACATTCTCTGGTAACATTCTTATTGTGTTATTTTTTATTAACACTTTACAATATAGTTGAAAAAGTGTTTATGACTTTGTTCATTCTGTCTGTCTGTCTGTCCGTTAGCACGATAACTGCCGTAAAAATGACTTTATCAGAATGAAATTTTAGTATGTTGTTCAGACGGTCTCTGGAACTTATGGGAATATAAATGAATGATATCACACAATTAGTTTTGGATTGAATCCGGGTTGAAAAAATGAAATACATTGAACCCTATGGGACCAAATTTTTCGAACATTTTTAAGCGGATTTAAAATTCACAATTTGCTTCGAAAGTTTAAGAAAATATTCAAATTATCCCATAAAATATATAAAGAAAAAATCAGCAAAATATATTCAGTAGTTTTTTAAATAAAAATTAAAATAATAATTGCATCCTTTATATGAAGAGATCACGTGTTCATTATACGAAGAGATCACGTGACCCACTTCAAAATAAAATATGGCATCCATCTTGTGTCAAAATCGTGATTTTTAAAGTTCTTTTTAATTCATATTTAATGTTGTATCCGCCTTAAAACCGCTTTATTTTTGCTTAAATTATACGCATCTACATCCTGAAACAGCGCAATTACAATGTAGTTCAGTTTAAATGATCATCCAACTTTGATTATTTCTACAACGAAGCCTACTTTTCACTTATGGAGGATGTAAATACCAAAAGATGTAGAATGAGTTGTGTAAGAATTGCTGCATTTCTTTAACGCAAAATTATTTAACCCATAGAGTCTGCAATATAGCTGATATGAATGAAACAATCATTGATTTTAAAGAGAAGCAAACGATTTTTTGATGAATTTTTGAGCATGGAGTTAAATTACTTGTACCTCCGCATGGTTTTAAGTTTCAATAAAATTAATTATTTTCGTATTGTGATGAATGAAATGAATGCAAAAATGTATATGAATGAAATGCTGCTTTTATTTAAAGAGTCAGCCGATTTATATTTCAATGACGGCATTTGAAAAAGTTCATTTGTTTTCGATGAAGTTTTCAAATATAATAAATTATTTTAGTATTATGATAATTTAGAAAATATTACCGAGGAATGTATCGCATTTTAGAGATGTTTAAACCAGGCAATTTATATTTCAATGCCGTCATTTGAATGAAGTTCATTTTTTTCTCGATAAAGTTTTAAGTTTTCAAATATAATACATTAATGCAGTATGGTGATAATTTTTAAAATATTACCGAGGAATGTATCGTACTTTAGAGATCTTTAAATAAAATTGCATTGAAGTTGGAAAGTGTTTCATAATCAAGGCTTTATGCATGATTGATCTTTTTTGTTAATTTATTTGTAATCAACAAGCAATTTATGGTGCCTTCATATGGTGGAACGTGATGTGGACTTTTCATTTTCGACCGAACATTAAGAATTTTTATTCTCTTTTGTCCAGTCATTTTGTAGAGTCACATGAATTCTTCGGTAAAACTGGAAATGACATCTCCAGAACCAGAAGTGGATATCAGTATTGAACTACAGTAAGAACACCCTCGTTATCTAAGCTCTTTATACAGTCAATCCTAAGAAATAGACGCTTCAAGGACATTTTTTGAAGCGGGAGTGAAAAAGGAAACAACAGAAGTTGAAATTCTTAGTGATCTTCTCCATCTCCTACAGAATTTAATATTGAATCTATTCCACTTATCATATAAGTTCTATTTGTAACCAGTGCTGAAAAATTGACATTTCAAGAAAATAAATGACGGAAAAAGAACAAGAAAGATCAATCATGCACAAAGCATTGATGATGAAACAATTTCCAATTTTATTTAAATAATTGCAAACTTTTTTAAACATCTATAAAATGCTATACATCCAGCGGCGATATCTTTTTAATTATCACAGAACTACAATAATTTATATAATTAATATATACCAAAATTTATTTTAGATAAAGTCAATTTTACGGCAGTTACCGTGCGAACGGACAGACAGAATGGACAAAGTCATAAAAACTTTTTCAGCTATGTTGTAAAGTGTTAAAAAGGAACTGGAAGTGGAAATTATTGGTGAACCTCCCCCCCCCCCACACACACACAATAGCTCTAAGCGCTATCTATAATAGATCCAGAGAAAAATATACTTCAAACACATTTGATAAAATCATAAAAGGAAACTTTGATTGCCACCAAAAATAAAGTATGCTTTTCGCGTGACAAGCATAAAAAGAATAAACATTTAAAATGACAAACTTTATTAATTTGAACTTTATTAAAATATTTTGCAGATAATATCTGTATAATTACAGCATAAAGCAAAAATTATAGGTTAATATTACTTTCCTTATATAAATAGTGTATAAGGAAAGTATTATGACTGGGTCGAAAATTCGAATACGAATTTTTCGACGGGAGAGCACGTTTCAAGCATCCCTGATCACGAATCGAACATTTTTAAGTTGATGGCTGTGTGTGTGTGTGAAAGTATGTGTGTGTGTGTGAAAGTAAGCGTCTGTGTGTGTGTGTGTCCGTGAGTCTGTGGAGACGATATCTCACGAACGAATGGAGCGATTTGAATGAAATTGGTATAAAAATCACAATCCGTAAATACTGGAAGCCTGTTGTTTTTAAACACAATGGGATGTTCAGAACTCCCCTAAATTTTCGAGTAAAATTTTGAAAAAATTGTCAAAAAATCAAAACCTTTAATAAAGGTACGCAAATAGACATTTCTTATGTAATGTTTCCTTAGAAAACGATTGACATAAACTGTAGGGCGCTATCATTAACCGTTCTGGAGATATTGCACATTTTTCACATAAGTTTATCAAAAAATCAAGTAAAATAAAAAAAATATTTACACTTAAACATGTTCACTTTTCATATGTAATATCATGCAATAAATTTGATGATATAATTCTCGTGGATCTAACTCAAGGTAAATGGAAGTAAGAGAGGTGGGCCATTTGTTTCTGCCAACCTACTCCTGTCCAGAGTTCCTGGAATTACTGACGTCACTGGTCCCTAGCCGGACCTTTCCGAAGCAATGGAAAATGTGTCGTTTTTAACTCTCGCGTTCCTAATGATGAAAATAATCAAAGCGCTCAGCTTTTGGAAATAATATAAATGACCAAATACAAATTCTGAGTCAAATGCAAGCGGATATTACGGAACTCAGAGTCATTTCTAAAACTTCAATACTGCCTTTCCAAAAAGGCATTCTTGTTTCAATGGCAGGCTTAAAAGGACTTTATGATGACATGAAAGAAAATAATATTAAATACATAATGACAAGTAGAGTCAATCAAGGTGCTTTAGAAAATATATTTTCCCAAATTAGAGGTCTTGTACGATTTTATAACTATCCTCTTACTACTGATTTCAAATCCCGACTTGAAACATTATTGCTTGGGTCTAAGCTTCCTATGCCAATAAATACAAATGTGGAAAATGACCAAGATCAAACACTAACTACGACTTTATTTTTCAAATTAGAAGAAAAAGACGATGCAGTCAGCATCACTGCAGATATTGAGCCTCAACATGACATTAATTTCAGTCCTGAAGTAAATGAAAAAGAAGCCTTACGTTTTTTTTGCAGGATATTTGGCATATCGTCACAAAGAACCGCAGTTAGGAACTTATTCATATCTAGTGGAATCAACATCCGAAAATGACAAAAAAGGGATTGAATCCTTATCAAGAGGTGGTTTAATTGTTCCACATGATACCTGGGTGGAAACAGTCACCAAATTATAAGATATTTTTTTTAACTACAGGGAAATTTTATTTCTAATTCAAGAAATATTTTAGAGAACCTCCAACTGAAAATAAAAGAACAATTTCCTGAAATAGCTCTTGATGTTGTAAGAACATATACCAGAACCAGAACCTTCTTTCGAATAAGGCACATAAATGAACAGATGAAAAGGAACGCCATGAAGAGAAAAGCTGAAAGAATTTCCGGTCATTCACGTCAAGAAATGAAAAATAAGCAATGGAGAGAGAGCTTTACATTTTAAGGTTTACTCATGATCTAGTAGTTAGGAATTGACGGGCCGCGTGTGTTAGGTTTTCATGGTTTTCCTAACATGTAACATAAATGTGACGCAGCTTCCCTTAAAAAGTCCTCCATGAAGGCATTCCTCCTTTATAGAATGGCCATTTTTAAAATTATCCTTCTCTCCCATAGGGGAAAATCCGTAACCCAGTCATTTGATCACTGACCTTTGTAACACCAGAATTAGTTGAAAGATCGTGATATTAAATCTAGTAAAGTCACTAAAGAGGTATCGGGAGATATACCCCCCCCCCCTCAGAAACCTATCGAAAACTATTGAAGTTAGAAGGAAGGATATTAGGAGAAATAGGAAACAACTCATTTTATTATCGCCCCAACCCCATTTTTTCTGTCGATGCAATTGATTAAAACCTACTGACTGGTTGGACGTGTTAATTTTCATTGATTTTCAAACATATAGCTTAAATAAGGCACAATTTCGGTAGATGTTCCTTTATGAAAGAAATTTTCAAAATCTGGTCACAACTGAACTTATCTAATCAATATCTCGTCCTATCACTTTACTTTTTTTTAATTTTTAAATTTGTTTTATCATGAAGTACCCATATTCAAAAATTGCCTATCGTTATATGAAATTCAGTGCTCATTTGATTTCTTGAATAATTCAATTTTTTGACCATCGTGAAAAAATAATAATACGTAATTAAAGAAAATAATTGTACTGATCTTTTGTATCGTACAAAATATGATTTCCACATTTGTTCGCATTCGGAGAAGTCTTTAAATAATTGGATTTCGTACACATATCAATTTCATTATCAAAGAAAAAAAAATAATACGAGCATTTTTCTGCCTGAAATCTTTAAGGACGTCACATATTTATTTATTTCTATAATTCTGAAAACTATTTTTGAATTACATTCAGCAAGTCATTCACTGTCTTCTAATTTATTTTATCATATCAAGTCTACAGGCATGATATTTTAAAGCAGTTCGATAAAAATGGACAGGTTTTGTTGCCTTATTATTCTGGTCTCAGATAGAGTAATAGTGCCTTGTATTTTTGCTAAATCCTCCGATATTTTACTATGCACTTATTAAAGAAAAACTAATAACAATTTTAAAATGCAGAAAATATTTTAGCATAGTTTAAACAGCTCAATTGCTAATGTCGTCGTTAGAGATGCTTAAAAACAACTCTAACAATACAGTCCTAAATAAAATTTACCATAACTAGTTTTATTTAATATTATATTCTTATATATGAATAATGAAATCTAATCTATCATTTACTCGGTAGAAATGTCAATATACTATATGATGTATATTTAAATTAAGATTTAAATTGCTGCGGTATTCAATGTATTTCTTATGACAGCAACGGGCTACGGACCTGTCTTTGGGACCAGTGACGTCAGTCGCGAAGGGAGGGGAGAATTCCAGCTGTTGGCGTACAATCTTTGGCCAACCTTATCTTTCAATAGACCTTGACCCATACCCATACCATACGGTTGAGATTCCTTTCTTATACTTCAAAGGAATCCAAAACCTTCTTGCTCGCTCTGTGACACCAGAAAGTTTCAAACCATACTTCTATCTTTCATAAAAATGAAACTACTATCTACAAATCTTGGTGTAAAGTGCAAAATTCCATTGCGCAAGTTTATTTTGCATTAACTCTATAAGTAGATATAAAATAGTATCCAACATTCAAATGATGAAATTATTTTTATTAACACTTTACAACATATTTGAAAAGCGTTTATGACATTGTTCATTCTCTCTGTCTGTCCGTTCGCACGATAACTGCCGTAAAAATCACTTTATCAAAATGAAATTTTAGTATGTTGAGATGTCTGTGGAACATATGGGAATATAAAAGAATAATATCACCCAATTAGTTTTGGATTACGCCAGGGTTGAAAAAATGAAATACATTTGAACTCTATGGGACCAAATTTTTCAAACATATTTTAAGCAGAGTTAAAACTCACAAATTGCTTCGAAAATTTTAGGAAATATTCAAATAATTCCATAAGATATATAAAAAAAATGTCAGCAAAATATGTTCGGTAGTTTTTAAATAAAAATTAAAGTAATAATGATACCCATATTATATGAAGAGATTACGTAATCCGCTTCAAAATAAAATATGTCATCCATCTTGTCGAAAGCCCTGACCACCCGACTCGTCCGAGGACTTAGAGCAGCAAAAGGGAGGCATCCATCTTGTGTCAAAATCGTCAAATTTTTAAAGTTTTTTTTTATTTATGTTTAGTGTTACATCCGTCCTAAAACAGCTTTATTTTTGCGTTTTTTCTGTGCATCTGTATTATGAGCCAACGCAATTAAAATATTTTTTAGCTTAAATGATCATCAAACTTTGTTTTTACAACAAAACCTAACTTTAATATATGTAAAATGTAGAGAAGTAAGATGAGTTGTATAAGAATTGCTGAATTTTTTGCAAGCACAATTATTTAACTTAGAATCTGGAATAAGATGTATGAATGAAATATTCGCTACTTTTACATAAAAAGCCAGCCGATTTATATTTTGATGACGTCATTTGAATAAAGTTTGAATGCATTAAGCATGGAGTTCGAAAGTACTTTTACCTCCATGGTTTTAATTTCCAAGTAAAATAAATTACTGTAGTTCTGTGATAATTAAAACAAGAAAGATCAATCATACATAAAGCATTGACTATGAAATATTTTCCAACTGCAATGCAATATTATTTAAACATCTCTAAAATGCGATAATCCAGCTGTAATAATTTTAAAATGATCACAATACTACAATAATTTATTATATTTGAAAACTTAAAACTTCATCGAAAAAAATTAACTTTATTAAAATGACGTCATCGAAATATAAATCGCCTGGTTCTCTATGTAAATGCAGTAAATATTTCATTCAAACACTTTTATTTCATCACAATACAACAATAATTTATGTTACTTAAAAACATAAATCCATGAAAGTAAAAGTATGTTCTAGCTCTATGCTTAAAACTTCATCAGAAAAAGCAAGGCTAAAAAATTGTCTGCTTCTGTATGTAAAATCAATGAATATTTCATTCATATCAGCTTTATTCCAGACTCCAGAACTGAATTTTGCGTTAAAAATCATCAGCAATTTTTATACGACTCATCTTACTTTTTGATGTGTTTACATTCTAGATACGTTAAAATTAGGGTTTGGTGTAAAAATAATCGAAGTTTAAGGATCATTTAAGCTAAACAATTTTGTAATTGTGTTGGAGCAGAATACAGATGCATAGAAAAAACGTAAAAATAAAGCGGTTTTAGGACGGATGCAACACTAAATGTAAATTAAAAAAACTTGAAAAAACTTTTGACACAAGACGGAATCCATATTTTATTTTGAAGTGGGTCACGTTATCTCTTCATAATATGGGTGTAATTATTTTAATTTATTTTTAATATATTTTTTAAGTTATTTTTTATTCTGAAAATTTTTTATATATTTTTTGGGGTAATTTAAATATTTCTTAAAACTTTCGAAGCAATTTATGAATTTTAAATTCGCTTAAAAATGTTTGAAAAATTTGGTCCCATAGGGTTCAATGTATTTCATTTTTTCAGCCCGGGTTCAATCCAAAACTAATCGGATAATATTATTCATTTACATTGCCATATGTCCTACAAACCGTTACATAGTTAAAAATTTTTAGAAACATTTTTATATAGAATACACTTCTCATTGCAGATACTATCTTCCATGGACGTATTTCGCTCTTATGCGTTCGTCAGCAGGAAATAGCAGAAATCTGTAATGATAGTAAGAAACATGTCATAATGTTTTGTGAGTTTCTATGGGAACTGACAATTTCAGTCCTTCCACATGGTTGCAATAACATTTGCTTGCAATTTACCTCAGGTCACACGAAGCTGCAAAGGCAAATTCCATAAAACACAAATCCGCCTATAAGGGACGTTCCCAAAAATATGAAAGACACCCCAGTCATAATTTTTAATCGATTTTATGTGGGCCATAAGGAAAGACTGAAATTGTCATTGAACTACCATTTCAGATGACGAGCTGTAACTTCCATGCTGACGAGAGCATAATAAACGTGTAACAGGTCCATAGATGCCGGTATATGCAATGGGAGAGCGGTGTATACGCGTGGACCTCATTCTAACGGTGTATCTGCATCGTCCGCATTCTAACGGTATGTATGCATTGTCCGCATTCTAACGGTGTATATGCATTGTCCACATTCTAACGGTGTATATGCATTGTCCGCATTCTGACGGTGTATATGCGTGGTCCGCATTCTAACGGTGTATATGCATTGTCCACATTCTAACGGTGTATATGCATTGTCGGCATTCTGACGGTTTGTATGCATGGTCCGCATTCTAACGGTGTATAAACATGGTCCTCGTTTACCTTGCAAAAATACATACTTGAAATAAAACTATTTTTAAAATTTTCTTGCCACATATGTCATTAACTGCCTTCCAGGATATCTAAAATGTGAAAATTATATCAGAAAAATCATTAATTCGGCAGGTCCTCAGTCTGGTGGGTTCCCCGCACCGCCCTCGTTTTCCACCAAAAACCAACCTGTGTGTGTGTGTGTGTATGTGTGTGTGTCAGTGAGTCTGTGGAGACGATATCTCACGAACGAATGGAGCGATTTGAATGAAATTTGGTACAAAAATTGCAATCAGTGAATACTAGAAGCTTATTTTTTTTAAAATATAATCGAATGTTCAGAACCCCCCCCCCCCACCTAAATTTTCGAGTTAAATTTTGAAAAAATCATCAAAAAATCAAAACTTTTAATAAAGTTGCGCAAATAGATATTTCTTATGTAATTTCTCCTTAGAAAACGATTGACATAAACTTTGGAACGCTAGCATGAGCCGTTCTCGAGATATTGCACATTTTTCAAAAAAATTTATCAAAAAATCCCATAAATTAAAATAAAAACATTAACTGTTAAGAAACATGTTCACTTTTCCTATGTAATATCATGCGATAAATTAGGTGACATCATTCTCGTGGACGTAACTCGTTTCATTCACGAGAACAGATACTTTGAGTAATACTTTTGTATTTGAACGCCTATAGTCATGTATCCGCTGTAAGAATAACTTATTTCTCCGTCCATAACGTTTGGCGAGATTTTAGCGACGAATTTAGCGGAATGTTACCAAATTGGCGACATTTTTAAATGTTTCTAAATTAACTAAAATCTCACTAAATCGATAAAAATGACGCTAAATCAATTAAAATGGCGACTAATTGAAGAAAATTTAATATCTTTGAAGGAATATAAGCATTTACTGTAAGAATGACATTTCTTTTAACTGTAAAAGTAGTAAATTCATTGCATTATATAAGGAAAGTCATGTGATGCCCACATCAGATTTTTTCTTTAAACTGATAATTTATTTCTGCAATATCTTAAATAGATTTTGCGCGTTTAAATATGATTCGTTCGCCATGGAAATACATGCATGCGATTTAACTTACCTAAGCGCTATCTGAAATATTTCTTAAAGGATTTTGGCATTTTCCAACAAGTCTCAAAACTGTATTGTTTAAAAGAGATAATGGATAAGTTTTAACTCTTATCCATTATCTCTTTTAAACAATACAGTTTTGAGTATCAGTAACGATCTTTCGTTGTTATCTTTTGCAGAATCGCAACAAGCATATAACAGCGTGACGAGTTAGATGTCATTAAATTTTTCATAGTTGAGCAAAACCGTTAAGAAAATAAATTATGATTGCTGAATGAAAGCCTGAACAAAATACTCAATAATCATTTGAGATATAAGTATTCACGAAGATTTAAACGGTGTAATTACTGTAGTTAAAGTCGTGGTAATTTATATCTGACGTTGCTAAGGAACGAAATAAACATTGTTTACTGTGTAAATTTCGAAGGTAATTCTAATAAAATTTTTCGTGTGGTTTTCACTGATCCGCTCAGCTTTCTTTGTATATTAAAAAAGGAAAACCCTCGATTTTTGTCACATGTGAACTAAAATCGTAAAAATGATTCGTAAATTAGCAATATACTAGCCGAATTCCCGTTGAAAATCAACGACCCCACAATAAGCAACCCCTGAATAACGCAAATGTTTGAATAATTCGCGAGTTACATTTATACGGAAAATAGAAAAATTTGGTGTGCCGAACCTCCTAAAGAAAGAAAATATTGGAGAATTGAAATTGCTCACTTTATTCCTTTTCAAACTATCTATCCTTTCACCAAATTTGAAGTCGCTATCTCATACTGAAGAGTATAATGTTCTCATTTCACCTCTCAAACGTTTTTATGTGGAACACCCTCTTAAATGAACATTTATGGCAAACTCTATTTGTCTTGGGTTTCTTATCAAATGATTAGCCCATGTACCAAATTTCAAGCCTCTATCAAATTTAAAAGTAGGCGTTTTTCATTTATTAGTCAAATCGAACATTTTGGTGCTGTATACCCCTACAGTAGCAAATATTGGGATTCTGAAATTTCACATTTCTTTCCTTTCGACCGATATACCCATATACAGAATGTGAAGTCTTTATCTCATCGCAAAGCATGTTTTTCTATCATTTCACTTTTCGAACGGTTTGGCTGCCGGATCCCCCCCCCCCCCACCATGAAAAAAAAATATGAATACAGAAAATTATCTATTGCACATTTTTTCTTTTGAACTGTCTACCTGTACACTAAATTGAGTTTCTATTCCATCGCGAAGGATATTATTTCTATCATTTTACTGTTCTAGCGGTATTATGTGAAGTAACGTCCCCCCCCCCCTTAAATGAACAGTTTTTAAAAACTCAGTTCTTGTGTTTTTTTATCAGATGATTGTACATAAACTAAATATCAAGCCTCTATCACATTTTAAAAAAAGAGGTTTTTCCCATTTATTCGGAAATTCGAATATTTGGGTTTGCGGCACAATCTACAGTAGAAAATATCTGAAAACTGAAATTGTACATGTTCTTCCTTTCGAACTATCGACCCGTACACAAAGTCTTTATCGCATCTCGAAACATGGTTTTGTTTCATTTCACTTTTCGAACGTTTTCCTCTAGAGCACCCCTTGAAACGAACATTTTTGAAAAACTCTTTTGTCTTGTGTGTTTTCATCCAATTATTAGTCCATATACCAAATATCAAACCTATATCAAATTTTAAAGCAGACGTTTCTCATTTGTTTTGCAAATCAAAGGTTTTCTGTGCGAGGCACCCCTTGAAGTAGCAAGTATTGAAAATCTGAAATTGCACATTTTCTTCCTTTCGAACGGTTTACCCATACACCAAATTTGAAGTATCTATCTCGTCGTAAATCACGATTTTCTATCATTTCACTTTTCGAACGTTTTGGTGTGGAGCACCCTTTCTTCAGAACATTTTTGGAAAATACGATTTGTCCCGGGAGTTTTATTGAACGATCGATCAATGTGTCAGATTAGAAGTCTCTACCTATTTGGGAATTGTCTCAAAAAAGTATGACTGACGGACAGACGGGCAATTGGCAATTAGTATATATATATTTGTTGATCATCCGAAATAGTTAAACTATGTTATTATTTTCCATATATACATAGTGTAATGTATAAAGAAAGTATTGTGACGGGGTCTAAAATTCGAATTCGAGTTTTCGACGGGAGAGCACGTTTCAAGCATTTCTGATCATGAATCGAACATTTTTGAAGTGATGTCTGTATGTTTATGTGTGTCAGTGAGCCTGTGGAGACGATATATCACGAACGAATGGAGCGATTCGAATGAAATTTGGTACAAAATTACAATCAATGAATACTGGAAGCCTATTGTTTTGAAACACAATCGAATATTCAGAATCCCTTAAAGTTTCGAGTGAAATTTTGAAAAAGTCATCAAAAAATCAAAATCTTTAATGCACTTACGCATATAGACATTTTTTATGTAATTTTTCCATAGAAAACGATTGATAAACTTTAGAAGAATGATCCGTTCTCAAAATATCGCATAATTTTCGAATAAATTTATCAAAAAATCCCATAAATAAAATAATACATATAGCAACTGTTGAGAAAATGTTCACTTTTCATATGTAATATCATGCGATAAATTTGGTGACCTCACTCTCGTAGATCTAGCTCGTTCCATTCATGAGAAAGATACTTTGAGCATTACTTTTTTATTTGAACTCCAATAGTCATTTATCTCCTATAAGAATAACTTATTTCTCAGTCCATAATGACGACAAATTGATGAAAATTCAATATCTTGGAAAGAATATAAGTATCTAATATAAGAAAAACCTATTTTTTTACTGTAAATGTAGTGAATTCATTCCATTATATACGGAAAGTCATGTTTGCCCACATCCGGTTGTTTATATAGGTATTTTTGAAGTTTGGTCTTGTATCTTTAAGACCATTCGACATTTAAATTATTACGATTGGTTTTTATTAGTATAGATATTTACAAGTTATATATTTGTTAAGAACATATTGTTCTTGACCTGAGAAATAGGGTTCATAACACTCATTTAACAATTGCATTAACCTAATTTTCTTTTTCCTGTCTTTTGCAAGGAAGTAATAGAAAGTTATATAACCAGCCTCCTTTAATTGAACGACCAGCCAGGCCACTTTTTTAAAATTGTTGGCATAAATCGTAATCCGATGAAGGCTATGCATCACGGTTAACAATACACATAAAATTTTCTGAAATCAAACTAATAGAACCAAAAATAGATACATTGCCAGAAAAATACCACAGTAACCTGTTCTGCCATTACTCTAGAATTTCATGGCTAATAAAAGACACTAAAACTGTTCAAATTTGTCCAATATAACGCACTCTCTGTGCCCACTTTATTTTGCATATGTTCAGATTTCTTTGGCAAAAAAGAAAAAATCCTCATAGGAACTGACTACCTCGTGAGTGGAAATATTTCCCTCTACCAACTGCTGTCACAAAATAGAAATTGTCATTAGGAGACTACATGATCTTGAAAGAAGCCTTAATTGGTATATTACGTCATAACAATTTATTTTATTAAATCTTGCAATTTGATGCTTGCTAAACTTCCTGATTGTACTATCTTTATCTTAGGACGTCACCAGTATGTGCTTTTAGAAGATTATATATTCAGAAGGTTATTTCACCGGTTATTGCGAACTACAACCAGTTATTTTTCCTAAAATTACTCCTGAGTCGCTTTTGGACTGCAACTTGTATGTTAGGATCTGGTTTTAACCAGCCACATTTTTACACTGCACTTAATCTGTAAAGCAAATAAAATAACTCGGTAAAATCAATTTGAGGGTTTAATATTTTATTTTAGAACTCCGAAGATCTCGTGAATAGTACAGAATATTAACGTCCATGGCACAGTGCCGCAACTGTGCATAGCATGTCTCTCGATTGGGGAATACAAAAGTACATAAGTTCGACCCATGAACGAAATTATGATACACGTCAAGGCGAAAATATCGTGCAAAAGGAAAAAAGTGGTTATAGCAGTCGTTGAGTCAATTGAAGAACGAAGTTGTGCGGATCGATAGACCTAAATTACGTAGACATTTGCATAGAATTTGATGCTGCCACACACTCTACAATGTCCTTCTCACCCTTTTAATAGAAATAAGTGGATTTTTTTAAGAATTGCATTAAAAAACTGAAAATAGTGTGGCGTATATCCAGAAATGTTTATTAAAAAGCCCATTCTGTGTGCTTAAAGTGGATGTTAAGACTGGAACAGTGTAATAATTACTTCATTTGCTACGATATATTAGTATGAAAATCGCTCCAAATTTACTGTAATATTACATAGATAAAAATCAAATCAAATACGAAAATTACTTCGTGACATCTCTGACTTGTTGGGAGGTATTTCAACGTATTTTGTTTTAGCCAACGGAAGAACAAACACATATATTGTGTTTTAAATTATTCCATATATCTGCATTACGTCATTTTTAGTTAATAACTATTACCAGCAACGGTTTTTATCGTTTAGAAAACTCTCAATATAGGTAAGTTTTATTGCAGAACAATTGATTTTATTAACATACACCCCCTATAACTTTTAAACCATGTGTTGTTTTGTCATGGTAGTAAGTTGTACATATAGGGAATTGACTAAGCGTAGTCAATTGAACGTATACCTTTAGCGCCAGTAGTAACGAAATACAGAACTTAAGGTAACTAGCTGAGACAGAGATAGGCAAAACATCCATTTACAAAATGAAAAAATCTGATATGAGCAGCACATGACTTTCCCTGCAGACTTATATTTAGGTTATCTTTATTTTAATTAAATTTAATTCACTTTTAATTCAATTTTCGTTCTCATTTGGTAACTGGACTTATTTTCAAAGGCGGCGTACAGAAAATACGAAAAAACTAAAATATATCGAGAATGGCTAGTTCTAGTGTAATGGGGTTGGTCTTATTCTTTTCTTCGTTAAAAATTACGTATAAAACAAGCAATTAATGGATATATTTGAGAATACGTAGTTTTTATTTTAGATTTTGAAGAGTTTTGCATGTCATTTGGCCAAAATGGCAGGTTATTATTTTCCGAATCGTACCATAATCTAATCAGCACCAGGGTCACACGCAAGTGACTTACATATCAAATTTTATGAAATTCGGTCCATTAGTTTTTGAGTTAGAGTGGATACATACATTGCATAGACAGACAGACACACACACAGACGTCACGCTAAAAATATGTTTTTTTTGTATTCTAGAGATCTCGTAACGTGTAGATCCGTCGAAAACTCGACTTGCGATTTTCGATATGATTCCAATACTTTCCCTATACATTACCATGTATTGCAGGGAAAGTAAAAACAGTGCTTGTAATTCGCAATTCCATAACCCATGCGAGGCTGAATTTTATTTAAGTTGCGATTCTGTACAGATTCTAGATGTGCATCGTCGTTGATGCACATTTTGAACGTTATGCATATGTGTACGGAGATTACAGGGCAGGTTAATTACATCTGCGTGTTACGTTCGTGTTGTTATAAACATGTACTACTTTCAGATATTAGGTCTTTTCTGAATATATATATATATTTGTTGAACCATGTATCGTTTTGTGCTAAATAAACATCGGCCTTTTTTTTCGTAATTGATTTTTTTATTACTATCTCTGTTGGTGTATGAATTAGTTTTCTTAAATTCCATCTTTTACCACTAGGAGTACTACAAACACGTTCAATCGATTGCGCGTTGCCCATTTCCTACAGATATACCTTACTTTGTGCCACTGAAAGTTATAAGGAGTATACAAATATTCCTAAGAGATCTGTGTATTGTTTGTACTTCAAATGTTCGTAGTACTGAAGTTTTATTATGTCAGTAACTTTTGAACATCCCTTTATTTTATGAACTTTGACATATAGCACCTATAAAAGTTTATTTTGCCATATATAGGTACATCGCATTTAGGTATGCGGGGCGGTCTGCTTCGAAAGAAAAGATATATAAGTACTTGAGAATATGCTATTTTAAGCAATATATACCTTTATTGTAATTTAAACCGCATGGGCTTGTCAGTATTACGAATCAATATCATCTCATGGTCATTTATGTTGAGATGAACATATGAAATTTCTATTACATTTCCTTCAGATGTGATAAATATACATATTAATAGAATAAGCTTCTTAACCAAATGATAATGCTAGTTATCTATAACGATAGTTAACGGCAGTTAATATAAATTAACGATAATCGACGGGGATCGTTAATATGAGTTAACGATAGTCAATTATTATCGTTAATATCATTAACGATAGTTAAAGATATAAGTTAACGATAGTCAATTATTATCGTTAATATCATTAACGATAGTTAACGATATAAGTTAACGATAGTTAACGATATCGTTAACGATAAGTTAACGATGCAATATTTGTCTGCTATGCGCTAATCTCATTGAAACAATTTCACAGATGGTCGACTACTTCAAAATACACATAAGACATGATATTAGCAAAATATTAAACCAGTTTGATCTGCACTCCAGCTGTTTTTAGTATTTGTTAATTTAATTTCACGTAAAATACTAATAAAAAATACCCAACTACCTAACATTGTTAGATTTAATATTTTTAAATTAACATTTATGATTAAATTATTTCTTCAATGCAAACGTTTGAAAAACTATTTTCACGCTAATAAATCCATCTATTATTTAAATAAATATTAAAGTAAGCTCTATATTAAGTTCTCCAAACAAATTTTTCCCATACTTTAAATTTCAATATTTACTTAAAATAATTTTTAAAATAAATTAATACAATGCATTTATGGAGCATTCATGCGGTGGCAAATGGTGTGTTTGTTCACATTATTTTTGACTGAGATGTTTTTATTCTCTTATGCATATTTATTATGCGAATTTTTGAAAGAGCCGAAAGCGACATCCCCCACACAGGAAAAGGAAATCATCATTGAACCCACCCCCCTTTGAAATTGGTTGCTGAATCCATATAAATTATCATTTAAATTATCTATAGCCAATTTTAAGAAATATATGTTCCAAGTAAATTTTTCTAAAAAAAAAAAACTGAAGTGGGAAATCTTTTGTGAACTATCTTCCTTCCAACTAAATTTATTGCTAAATTCATATCATCACAATTTCAACATTGTGAAAGATTTGGTCCTGCACTCACATAGTTAGTGTTCAGCAATATGTTGTTTGCAGGCTCGTAGTTGTAACACATGTTTTTTTATGTTCTGGTATGTTTTGATGTTGATTGCTAGTTTGACTGGTACGTAACTTATCTGAACTAATTTTAAATCATTTCCTTGTTCTTGATAATACGATGGCTCAGTATTATCCTTCCATCACCGTCACCAAGTATGATTGAGTGCGCAGTCCTTATGCTGTGTTTTCAGAATCCACCACCGACCGCTCTCTGGAGAAATAAAAGCAACTCACAGACACTGATCTAAGATATACCTATAGCAGATCCCGAGAATTTAGTGTTTTAAAGAAAATGTGAAACTTTTAAACCGAAGTGATATCAGAATCTAGTAAAATTTTTAACCCAAAGTGATATCTTAATCCAGAATCCAAAGTGGAAATGCTTAGTGAACACACAGCCGCCTCCGCTGCTCAATGCTAAATCCATATCAATTATCAGCGGTTACAACTCTGAGAAATAGATATTTAAAGGACAAATTTCAAACCGGATGTGGAAAAGTACCGGAAGTGAAATTTCCTAGCGAACCACCTACCTCTTGTAGAATCCATACCTTCTGAATCCATATCATTTGCCATCAAGCTATAGTCAAATTTGAGAAATAGATATATCAGATTATAATGAACAATTTTAATCCGGCATTTAGAAGGGAATGGGAATTAGAAATCCTTGGTTAATCTCACTTTTTCTTACGGAATTTGATATTGAATTCTAACTGTCATCATATTTTCCCTATCTATAGAAGATCCTGAGATCCTGAAGATCCTAGATGTTTCAACGAAAAACATCTCTTGAAAACGATGATATGGCAAAAATTTTGCTACAAACAACTTTAACGTTTAGTATAATTTCTTGAACTTTATAATTTTTGTTTTCTCCAGTGACATTTTTTTGTCTTTGAAAATATTTTTGTGCTACAAATAGAATGCTGACAAATCCGGTATTGTAATCTAGAGAAAACTGACACTATGAAATATATATAATGAAAATTAAACCACTTCCCTATTCTAAAGCTGGTTAAGGCAAAGCAGGGGCTTACTGTAATCTCATTCTGGGCAGGAACGCTATGGATGAATATAATCCGATTACAGAAAAGTGTCTTTTGACTTTGTGGAAATGACATACTTATCCTTATTTTTATCTGTATACTGCTGAATTTAAAAGACTATTTTATTAATTGAACATTTAAGTTCTACAATATCTTGTCTTCATTGTTTATTACAATTAATAAAATAATATATATGTCATCCTTAAAGGTTAATTACGAATTTTAAATATATAAAATAATATAGAGTTTAATTAGTAAATTCCATTATTAAGTTGGAGTCATGGTTTTAATTTTTTACAGAAAAATTTGCAGTATTAGATATATGGTATTTTTGTTGTGGGTTGCTTTTCTGTTGTATGCGTCGCACCTTTATTGACACTTTGCATTTAAAATTATATATCGATTATACAGAGTGTTAGCAAAATATGAACAGCAAACGTTTTTTTTTTTTTTTAACTGTTGGTTTTAGATAGTTCGAATTGCAAAAATGTTCTAAATAAGATAGGAAATTATGTAATAGTAATTGAAAATACGTGTAATATTTTTATAAATAATTTTAAAAAATTAAAAATTTATATACCTCGTGTAGAGAAAAAATGTTAAATTATAAAAATGTTGCCCATACTGCATTTAGTCAAATTAAAAGAATGGAAGTCAAAAGTCTAATAAATTGTCAAATTTACTGACTTTATCGTGACTTTTCGATACGCTTGCACCTCAATTCATGAATTCAGGGGTTCCTGTCACAAATTTGATTGGTTAACAAAAATTTTATAGTAGGATTTTATAACGATTTTTCATCAATTTGTCTTTGAAACACACATATGATTCCAGTCGAAAGTTAATTTTATCCTTAAATAAGGCAAAGAACAACAGCTTAATTGTTCTTTTGTTGGTATGTCAGACGTTTTCCTAACAAAGTTTATGAAAAAATAGGCAAATGCTTTCATATTTTAAATCGGTTTGAGTTCGGTTGCATCCGGAACTAGGAAATCGGTTGCATTTGCATACGCGGATCCTTAAATACAAACCATGAATTAATGTAATTTTTAGTTGCGTAATAGCTTTACTGAATTATTTACATAAAACAAATTTGAATAAGTATTGAAATTTTAGTAATTACTTAAAACCGAAAATAATTTGTGGATTTTCTCTCTTATTTCCCAATGGAAATTTTTATCTATGATAACTATATCAAATTTAATTGTATTACAGGCAAATTGTTGGCTGTCTACCAAATACGGTATGGGTAATTATTTTGTAACTTGACTTTTTTTCTCTAGAAGCACATAATTCAAATTACTATTTCATAACATCCTACCTTATTTAAATGTTTTTGGAATCGGAACTATGGGTCTACAACCAAAGGCTTAAGAAAACTACCTCTGGGGACATCTTTTTTAAAACACTCCGAATATATGCTCCACAAATTAAATTAAAGACGATAAGTAACAATTTTATCTACCATAAATATTCCGAAGTACAAATATATAACATTTATTTATCAAGTAAATATATTCTTTTAAACTAACCGCTAAGAAAACTCTAGACAGATGGTTATTATTGACATATATTGTTTCTTTGTACCAATGACTTTGACCCTGAAGTTTTATTGTTTTAGCAGTTCCTGAAGACCCTCATTTATATCAAGTATGACATATGGTACTCATAAAAGCACATTTTGTTATAGGTAGACACTTGACAACATATGTCATGTGGAACAATATGTCTTTCTAGTAATTTTGTGTAGCTGGTTTCGTCAATTGTTAAGAATTAATATCATATTAGAGCTATATATTCTCCTTAGATTAATAAGTAATATTTCTTAATATTCATTATTGCCTATAAAAAAGTAATTATACATAATTGTGGAGTATGCTTAGCAATGACTGCAATATACAGTTACCTTTAAAAGTAATTTTACAGCAATATTTCTTTATTTATTGCATTTGGAACAATATATATGTTTAGTAAGTTTATCGATATATTTTTACTTTCCTTATACACATAATGTGTAAGGAAAGTATTGTGACGGGGTCGAAAATTCGAATTCGAGTTTTTGACGAGAGAGCACATTTCAAGCATCCCTGATCACGAATCGAACATTTTTGAAGTGATGTCTGTGTGTGTGTGTGTGTGTGTGTGAGTCTGTAGAGACGATATCTCACGAACGAATTGAGCGATTCGAATGAAATTTGGTACAAAAATCACAATCCGTGAATACTGGAAGCCTATTGTTTTTAAACGAAATCGAATGTTCAGAAATCCCCTAAATTTTTGAGTGAAATTTAGAAAAATCAGCAAAAAATCAAAATCTTCAATATAGTTACGCAAATAGACATTTCTTATGTAATTTTTCCTTAGAAAACGATTGACATAAACTTTAGAATGCGTTCTCGAGATATTGCACATTTTTCAAATAAATTTATCAAAAAATCCCATAAATTTCAAAAAATATATTAACTGTTGGGAAACATGTTCACTTTCCATAGGTAATATCATGCTATAAATTTGGTGATACCATTTTCGTGGATCTAGCTCGTTCCATTCATGAGAAAAGATACTTTGAGTAATAGGTTTGTATTTGAACGCCAATAGTCATTTATCTGCTATAAGAATAACTTTTTTCTCCTTCCATAACGCTTAGTAAGATTTTGGCGCCGAATTTGGCGAAACGTCGCCAACTTGGCGACTTTTTTAAATGTTGCCAAATTAACGAAAATTTTGCCAAATGTTTAAAAATGACGCTAAATCAATGAAAATAACGACTAATTGACGAAAATTCAATATCTTGAAACGAATAAGTATTTACTATAAGAATAAGTTATTTTTTGCTGTAAAAGTAGTAAATTCATTGTATTATATAAGGAAAGTCATGTGTTGCCCACATCAGATTTTTTTAGTTGTTAACAATTATTCATTTATTTGAGCTATATGCCATTGTCAAATTTAGTTAGTAGAATGATTCAATATTTCTTTTAAAACTGATATATATAAATAACTGCAAAGAATACTTTAAAAGCAAATAACTGCAATTTGCAGTTATCGTTAAAGGTATTTTAGCAGCAATATTTATTTATCTAAAATTTTCGTCGTGTGGATATTTTTCGCTTAATTGCACCGAGTTGATTTTGTCAATAGCTCTAATATAAAAGTAATATAATTAACAGCTCTGATATAAGATTCATTCTGAACGAATCTCTTTAAATTAAACTAATAAAATTTTTCAATATTCTGTTTAAAAGTAATATATATCTATAGCTGTAGAACATATTTAAATACATTATTAACTGCAATTTAGATTTATTTTTAAAAGGTATTTAACAGTACTATTTTTGTAGCTATAATATACGCCATGTAGAACAATATATATTTCTACTAATTTCATTGAGCTCTTTTTGTAAGTTGTTAAGAATTAATCTCATACTGGAGTGATATGCCCTCTTTAATTTAATTTAGATAGATATTTTATTCCTTTTAAAAATGATAACTGTAAACAAGTGTAGAGTATACTTCAAAACTAAATGACTACAATTTATAGTTATCTTTAAAATACATTTAACATCAATATATCTTCATCTGAAATCTATGCAACATGGAACAATATAACTTTAGTGAAAAATATTTTTTGTTGTAATAGTTAAATATCCTTATAAGTTAGAAAATTCTTTAATATTGGTAGTAAAGAATGCTAGTTGTAACTATAAAAAACTGTGGAACATGCTGCTAGACCACATGATAGTTATATCATTATCTTTTAAAGTAATATAATGACAATGTTTCTATGATACCAAATAGGCAATGTGTAATTCAGGCAATATAACAAGGGAAACACGCTGAACAAAGGACTCAGACGAGTGGCACTAAGGTTGACATTTTTGCTCGGAGAAGTTTACGACCCATAACTTAGCGATATACCGATGACGTCATCAGATGGAAAAGTCACGATAGCTACATGAGCATAACTGATTCTCCTGGAAAAGACTTGAACAAGCTCCATTGAAAAGGGTGTTTTCAATCAGGACCGAACCCAAGATATCATAAAAAGAAGAGCCAATCAAACACGGGAAAAGCGTAGTTCCCCTACTCAGGATAAAATTACATTTAGATTGTCGAACGAGATGATGATATGCTGTAGATAGGATTCGCCGTGCTGTTAAGGCGACTTCAGTTAGAAAATACTGTTGGTTGAGATATAAAGTTGAAAGGCTCCTCGAAATGGAGAACAATAATATATTTGCTGTGAATCAACTGAAGTCAAGGAAGTGCCGTATACTCCAAGCCAGTTATCATTAATGCAGTGTAAATGCATAAAAAGGGTACATGTCAACAGGGTATATTAATAATTAGTTCAAGAACCTTTCAAGCAAGTTCAACTTTTCAAGCAATTAGTTCAAGCAAGTCCTTTGATTGTTCATTAATAATCGCCGTTCTGACATCGCCTTCTGAATCTATTCTCAAAAGGAATTACATTAACTGTTTTTGTACATATTAATTGAAATTGTATTTTAATAATTGAGTGCTACATAAATAAATATATTATTCAAAATATAAACTTTTGTTAATGACCAATGTTTTAGTTTTCCCTATAACCACGGATATTTTATTAAAAATCTTGCGAAATAAATATTATCATTTAAAATTTAAATATTGACATTTAATTTATTTCACAACAAATTACCAACAAATGACATATCTCACAGATCCAATAGTCATTTTATTTTAAAATCATCCTACAGACGTACAAATAATAGCCGAAGCGCTTTCGGACATTTTACATGTCCATCCTCAGTGGCAGTACAATTAGAAATTATTCCAACGTGATTAAATACACTCCAATACTTTCAAGAAAAATTTGCATATCATGAAATTGCCAGTTATACTAAAAGGTGGGTTATGAGTTAGATTATAATTTATACAAAGCTCAAGAGCAAATACTCCAAAAAGGTTTAAAAATATGATTTAAAAAAAACACACACACACACACACAGTAATTATAAATCAATGTAGCTATGCAACGGATTAACATGCAGGGAATCTAGAACGAGTCGCCAAACATAACTTAGGTGTCAAAATTACAAATAAAAGAACGGTATAAATACATAAAAAGGGATTCATAAAGCAAAATCAAACGGGGACTATTACAGCTAACTAAAAGAAAAGTTTTTCCTAAAGGAGGACGAAAATTATCTTTATTCACGAACTGGACAAGATAAGTTGTTAATTTACCATTTTTATGTCTCTTGCATGTTCGGACAAACGAATACTAACCGTACGTTTAGTACTACCGATATAAAATTTATAGATATTATCTGGAGAGAGGAGGGGTACAACATACAGCCCAGCAGGATTTTTAAAGTTAATATTATCCTTAAACTTATCAGTTCGAATACGATTAAATAAAGTGGTAACATCTGAATGAGCGGGTTTAAATTTAAATTCAGTACAAAAATTAATTGAGAGAGAGAGAGAGGGGCAAAAAATTTTAGGATGGTAAGGACAACTATATATATATATAATATATATATATATATATAATATATATATATATATATATATATATATATATATATATATATATATATATATATATATATATATATATTAATAGGAATATTTTTACGTCTGCAGGATGATTTTAAAATAAAATGACCATTGGATCTGTGAGATTTGTCATTTGTTAGTAATTTTTATTTGAAACCGTTACGTGTCGCCACTCTTAGCATTATTTCACCACATTTGGTGTAGCTTCCCTCTTTTTTTACCTGCCAGTCTTCTATTTTTTTTACCCCAAAGTTTCTTTGTCTTTATCTTTAAGTAGTTTTATTGCATACAAACGGTTCAGACACAGTCGAGTATTATGCATTCTATCCAATTAACTGAGTGTTTTGTGCTGAGCACTGTATTTGGCGAAATGCATGACGCCTTAATCCCTTGACTGACATGTTTGAATTTGACCGTGTAACACCGCAGGTTGAAGATTCTTCTGGTAAAACAGGGCTAGCTGTAACACACGTTGCGTCTTGGAGGCCCGAGCTAGACAGTGGTTAAGGTGTTGGGGTCGTACAAGGTAGACCCTGGTTAGATCCCCCACTTCACCCAAAAATATCTCCATACCTACTCTGAGTATAAACACATTAAATCAGTAGTTTTGACAATCCACCCAAGAGGTGATATAGTAGGGGAAGGAAAATGTGGTCTCTAAGGTTGACATCCTCTTTGGGTTTCGGTCTAAATTGGGTAGCACTGTTTCGGCTGTCAAAACAGCTACCTTACATCTCCAGGTAGATCGGACGATCTAGGTGGGAAGAATGGTGAATTTAGGATCACTGATAATATTTTTTTTTGTTATTGAGGTAAAAGTTCGTCTTCGTTTTCATATCCAAAATTATCCACTCCTTGAAACTTTATCGCTACCAATAATTACGTCCTCTGAATGATTATTCGCAAATAATTATGATATTTTTTATCAGAAAGCACTACACGATTTCTACTGGAGTTCGCCAACATCGATGACAGTATTACAAGCGTAGAGGGACAACAATACACAATAATGTTCCAAGTTTGCAAGTATGTTCAGAACGCACACGCACATGCGTATAATTTAAACGGAAATGTAAGTTTATAACCAGATATTTTTATTCATTGTTAAAGAATAAAGACCTAATAAGTTGACCAAGAATAAGTTGTCTTAGATTCCATATTGCTAACATAACCTCTCGAATCGAAAATGTATTCACGGGATTCAAAGAAAAGTCTGGATTTCTGGATAACAAACTATTTCATTTAATTCACCAAATAAGCTTAAACAGGAATAATATACGTCTAATAACGCTCTAGCTATTTATTACTTATCACACGATCACAAAATAACCGCCATATATAACAAAACAGCCATTAAATGAGCAACTAATTAATAAAATAAATGATTATATTCTCAAAATATCGGCAAATTCACAATTCACTTTGATTCGTATTACGCCGGCAACCACTAACTAAATGATGATCGGCTTGTTTACCCTCTTAAAAATTTCTAGGAAATTCGACATAATTATAAAAATTCTTAACAAATCTATAAAAATTCGAGAGGTTTTTAAAACTTCCCTGAAGTCGCCATATCTTCCGCTAAGCTTAAGCAAGCTAAAACTTCAAATAATAATGGTTGCCAATAAATGCGATGTTGCCTCTATAACAGGCAATATGATGTAAAGGTATTTCATGCATTCATATGAATATCATTTTTTAAAAAAAAATAACATGTAATTTCTTACAGGAAACAAGATTGATCATTTTTATAACCTTTTATTTAACTTGATGTGTTGTTTGTGTGCAAGTCTGGTTCAAATATTTGAGGAACAAACTAATCACGTTCCAATAATCACAATAACATGAAATATGGTATGGGTTTGTCAATTGTGGTACATTTTAATTCTATAGATTTTTAACCTTTTCTGGCTAGCCCGTCCTTGGTTCGCCATAGGAATGTACTCGTTTCGAGGGAATAACTCAAGAATCCGAGCAGCTAGAAAGTCCAAATTCAGTATGTCGTTTTTACTGCATATTTTAAATCTTTGAAATTTAATAAGCCAGCCCGTGTTATGCCCACCATAGGAATTGTAACGGTTTCAGAGGAATAACTCAAGAACAGAAGCAGTTAAAAAGTCCAAATTTGTATTTCGGTGCATTTTGTGGTTTCTTCGGATTATATTTCTTCGGATTTTAAAATTTATCGGGTTAACCCGTCATGGGACTCGCTATATGAATGTACTCGTTTTGAGAGAATAATTTGAGAACAGGAGCAGCTAGAAAGTTTATATTTGGTATGTCGTTGTCTGACATACATGTAAGTTACATAAGTCTAATAAATTATTTTTTCTGCCTTTAAGTTATATACAAATAATGAAAGGGGTACATTAAGAAACTATGTTTTTTTTATTTTACGTGTTTACGTTGAAAAAATGTTTACTTACAAATTTGCGATGAAAACAGAGGATATATAAAGTTAAGGACGTTTTCATACGCAAGGAGAAAACTGTCAATAAAGTTGTCAAACCACATTGTATATCTTTTGAATAAATAACAAAAATTCAAATTGACCATTTTCTATTTCATGTGAATGGAACGCCCACGTTTTATGAAATTTTTATTTAGAATTGTATTCTAAACGGAAGATACCGGAAAAACTTGTGACAAAGATTTAACCCACAATTTTTTCTTTCATTGCCCTTATAACTTTTCTGTATTTTCTATATCAATAAACTGCCCAATAACACTGCATATCTTTAGAAAAAATAACAGAAATTCAAAATGGCCATATTTGCTTCTGATTCTTTATTTCATGTGAATGGAACGCCCACATTTTATGAAACGCCCATCTTTTGCTAATTTTTATGCAAAATTGTGTTCTGAAACAAAGATACAGGAGAAGCTTGTGACTAATATTTAAACCACAATTTTTCTTTTCCTTGATATTTTTACCTTATAATTTGTCTGTTAAACGTTATTGTTACTTCTTATATATAATACTTTATTATATTGAAACTATATTTTAAATATTCAAGGAATTATTGATAATGTAGTTGTGGATTATTAGTTTTGATACGTAAAGGAGTGTACATGTACCCCTATGTTAATTAAAGAAAACATATAAATAAAAGAAAAATGTATTCTTCATGAATTAAATCATCAAACTTCTTTGGATAGAATTAAAATCTATAAAAAAAAAATAATTTTATGTACTGTATAAAAAGTAAATTATTATAAATTAGGAAAGCTACGTTTGTTGTTGAATGACTCTTAAGCGTCAGAATTTACATGTAAACATATATTTTTAAAATATGTCAATGCACTTTCAAGTGTTAAGCGTATTTTCATCAATTTTTTAAACTACGTTTTAAACTAATAATGTTTTTTTTTATCTAAAGACGCTTTACAGTTAAAAATAGCCTGTTGTCAGATTCAGTAGTGTCTTAAAACGAGGAAGCTTAATTTATATAATTAGATATAAGTCACTACCATGTACTTAAGCTTTTTAAGGCAGAGAAGGAACTTAACGTAAAACTTATCTGAGACTGAAACTTTGCTACTGTCAGGGGACTGACAGCTGAAAATAAGCCGATAACAGAAATGTGTCGTGTTGAGTTAAAGTTGAAGTATTTGCTTATCCTCATTAATTTCCCTAAATTCATAGTATATGTAAAGGTAAAGTATTGCGAGGGGATAGAAACTAATAGTGAGTAACGCTGTTACTCGTTATAGATTGTATGTGGACTATCACAACCATCGCATATTTCGGATGGGAAAAAAATTGATGTGTGTGACGATTGCATATGATACAATGGGAAATGTTTCCATGTGTTTTGGTTTGTACAATTTTATTTATTTATGCATGTATTCATTTTCTTAAGAAAACTATAAAGTTTTGGTAGATTTAATTCATTTTTTATACTTCTCAACCAGAATTATTATATAAAATAGCTTAATAAAAAATACATATTTTTATTTGTGTTTTTTTGGGGTCACAGAATTAAAGTCGCAGTTTGACGATAAGAACCACATATTGAAGCTGGGGATTAAAGGCGCCTGGTGCTCTGCCCTGTACGACACTCTACGTCATTTATGTTTTTATTTGTGTACTACTTATGCTGTTCAATTGAGTACATCAGTGCAAATATAATTAGATTTACCGTTACATAATTTTGTTTCATGATTTACTCCAAACATCGCGGTCTAAGATGTTTCATATTAAAAATTCGTCTGCAATAAATTTACGGATTTACACATTTTGAACGTTATTATAAATTATAAATAATGTATGTACGATTGTGTCTGAATCAGTGTGCAGTTCATTACTCAAATATACTCGGTCACTTTTGGCTATGAACGTAAGAGGAAATCTGAGGATTTGCATAGGAATAGGAAAAATAATATCTTCAGTTACTTTTTAGGGAAACCGAAACAACATCGTAAAAATGCAGCAGGTTTTGTAGTCTCTTGAAAACATCAATCTACATCCTGAAATTTTGTATGCATTCATTTAATTCGTTTACAGCAATAAGAATAGTAATTTTTGCATTTTATTTAACTTGATATGCTGTTTGCTTGTCAATGTGAGTCATATCTTTGATGCACCAACGAATGAACTACATGAACTACAATAACATGAAACTTGATATATTGTTGTCTTTTGTGGTATATTTTAATTCTTTTGATTTTTAATCTTATCTCTAAAGTCCAGCTTAGGCCCGACATAGGAATATATGCGTTTTTCGCAAAATAACTCAATATCTAGGGCAGATAGAAAGTTCAAATTTAATATGCCTTTATGTTTTATGGTATGTTTTAATTCTTTAGATTTTGCATCTTATCAGACTATCCCGCATTGTTCCCTTATTACGAGTGCAGTTATTTTAAGAAAACATTTCGAGAACCGGAGCAGCTGGAAAATTCAAATTTAGCATATCGTTTTCTTTGATGTTATATTTCTTTTCTTTGAATTTTGAACTTTATAGCTTGCTAGCCCATCTTGGCCCTCTATGGCAATATTATGATTTTGGGGGATTAACTCGAGCACTGGAGCAGTTAGAAAATCAAACTTTAGAACTTAATTTTTTTTTTGTGGTATATATTAATTCCTTGAATTTTATGTCTTAACCTTTTGCTTGCTGTTGGGACAGCGTCCATCCCAAACGAAGAACCTCCCAGAAAGACAGGTATTTGATGTACCCTATCCCAAACAGTTCGATACCCCTTTGTAGGCATTGGCTTTTTGAGAGGTTCTTCGCTTGGGATGGACGCTGTCCCACCAGTAAACAAAAGGGTAAATCACACCCATATTAGCCCGACTTGACCCGCTATAGGAATGTACTGATTTTGGGGAATAACTCGAGCACAAGATCAGGTAGAAAGTCAAAATTTAGTACTTCATTATCTTCTGAGATATATTTGAAAAACATTGTTATAATTTAAAGGTCTGAAGATCGCTTGACATTGGTGACGAATTTCAGGTAATTTTGACAATGTGGCCACTTTTGGCAAGTTAAGTTCTGCAAACTTCTTGAATTCTGTAGATTGGCCAAGCACTTCACGAGTTACCTGCTTTTATAAAACTTTCCACAGAGGGTATATAAACTAATCATCGTTCAGTTGATTTGTTGACGTGATACGAGTAAAAGTATATGCCGATTTCAACACAGAACCCAATCCTATATCCCTTTAAGTTATATTATTAAACAATTCTGGTAAAATATTTAAAACAATTAAATTTTAGATCTTCAACATCTGTGCATCGACATGCGCGCTATACTCAGTTATAGCGCAGATAAATCGATATTCATGTAATAGTTCAATTATATACTCTGTATAATTTCACCGAGCCTTCTGAGGGTTGAATTTTTGAAAAAATCCTCAATACTATGATTAAAGCGGTAGATAAAAATCGGTATCAGAGAAGTAATGTGATTTGCATTTCTACTTGTACGGGAAAACTTATTTTACAGACTTATTATGAAACTAAAAATAATCAGCCGGATCGTTAAATATTTCCCTGCGGCCGAAATCATCCTAAAATTATCCTGAGACGCAAATTTCAGGTAAAACTTCATTGAAATATAATTAAATCTATAAATTGCGATAAATATACTTTAATTTTTGGTTACAACCGAATCACCAAAAACTTTTAACATGTAGCAGAATTTTAAATATACAACAATAGAGAGTTATTAATTATACAACAATTAAAATAAACAAGTGTATGTCAAAATTTACTCGTCAATTCGCTAGCTTTTAACTTAGAGAAAGCTAGTATTATTTTAATCAGAAATAAACACTTTCATGTTCTAAAGATTGCTAAGTCGGAGAAGAGATTTACTGCAATCTTATCCGGTATTAAAACTTTGTCACAGGCAAGGAAATGACAGCTGAAAGTAATCCGATTGCAGAAATGCGACGTGATGACTTAAATTCAAAGTACTCATTTATCTTTATGTTCTTACTCATAAAATAATACTTAGTGTTTACTTTGAGTTAAGTTCAACAAAAAGTTATAACGTGTTTTATGTGTTGTGTTATATTTACTACCTTTAATAAGTAATGGAAAATACTATACTTTGCACTCAATACTGATAATCGGTATTAGATATATAAAATGTTATAACCTTTAGAACAATGTAAAACGATTTAATGTTTTTATCTAAATAAAATCGCTTCTGAACCGATTAATAATTAGAGAAAGTATAGTACAGGATAGTATTTGTAATGTAAACCTTGTCTCGAATTTTTTTATACAGAAATGTCTCATCTGGATATTGCACAAAACTTCGCGAAGCTACTCAAGTAAGTGCCGCCTTACTCCCAATGTAAATCTGGAAACGTCAAAAAATTAGAATAGATTAAATTTAAAAGTTTCAGCATAAATGTGATCGAACGCAGAAAATTAGGTGCCCAATCTCAGAAGTTGCAGTCTTATGGTTCCACTCAAGTGCCACCGAAATCGTTGTAAAATATAGAAATACGATTCGCAGAAGAAGTCGAAAAAACTCATCTCAGAAGATTAGAGACGTATTAAGCAATTTGACCAATATCCTCAAAGATTTCTTAAGAGAAGTGATGTAGTATTCCAATGATGAAATATGAAAATATATATTTCTTTTAATTTTAAACAAGACATTTTTATACAGAATTTGAAATTTTGAAATTTTGAGGGATAAAAAGTAATTCAAAAAGCTTTATTGTTAAAACATAATGGTACGTTATTTTACGAATATAGTTTTTATATTTGAGCAAAATACATATAAATTGTGATAAAATTAGTGATAATTTTTAGCCATTTCTTTAGAAGTTGTGCTCACAAGATGTAACAGCACAGTTTTAAGATAATCCATAAAAAGTAAGCCAAAATTACTTAAGTTGGCCCTTCTTTTCTTATAAAAAATTAAATTAATAAAATTTGCATAAACTATTATTTGCACATACTATTATTTAGAATAAATTTTTATTAATATATAAATAAATATTTTAATGTTTTAACTGAAAGTGAACTGGTTGTAGCTACATAAGCTAAAAATCTCGATACATGAATATTTAAAAATAAGTAATATTATATTCATTAATATCTTATAAATGTTTGATAGGGTGTAATATATCAAACATATAAATGTTTAAACTATGCTTTTTAAAAGAATTTTGTAGTTGAAATATACTGAATGAATGTGTTATAAGGAAACATTATTACATTTACTGTTACATAAAATGTAATTGAAAGGTGTTAAGTGAAAATTATTACTTTAAAACCCAAGTGTGAACTTAAGTTGCCCATAATAATCTATGCATTTCTGCCAAAAATTGCTATGCTCCTGTATGCTATTGCCGTAGTATGAAAATAGCATATAGTACTTGATTGATCAAACGACCTTTTGCATCAATGTATGTATCATCATTTGCATCAATGTATTTATCATCATTTCCATCAATGTATTTATCATCATTTGCATAAATTTGCATCAATGTATTTATTATCATTTGCATCAATTTGCATCAATATATTGTTACATTTTTACCACTTAGTTTTCATTTCCTTAGCCAAGTAGCAATTATTTTTTTAAATGTGCCCTACATATTATATTTTGTTTATCTTTATCTCTGAATCACATGACTTAAATTTTATTACCACCTGAAATATTTTGTCATCACCATCAATTAACATGTTTCGCTTGACGTGTAAGTCCAGAGCGTTAAATTATACGTATTATGCCAACAGTTTTTATTATATTCGCAGAACCAGAATAATTAGCAAAACACCCATTTTTGTACAACAATTTTCAATTATCACACTCGGATGATTTTTTTATTTTTTGAACTCATGCTTTGAACTATGAAGATATGTTGATAAATTTACATTTTTGTCGTCAATCATAGCATGGAATTGCGTCGTCAATCATAGCATTATCCATGTTATATTGCCACAAATAATAATATCAGAATGATGTGTTGGCATAACTTATTAGAACTTCCTTCAACTGTATCAGTTTATGTTAATAATTTAATCACCATCACATTTTACAATTTTTCTGCAACTGGTGCACGATTCGTGACACCGCAGAGCAGTTCCATGCCAATTTTATGCATATCATATATGCATCTCTATTAAACGCAAGACGATTATACTATCAATGAAGTTTATACTATCAATGAAGTTATGGCACATTAGCCTACAGCTTCCTTCAAAATCAATCCCTGTTTAATTATATTTTTGCCTGCAACTGAACAAACGTTTGATGAAGATAACATTATAAACGAATTAATGGTATACTGTAAATTCTGCTCATATCCATTCCAGAAGCACTAGACTTCAGTTTTGTTTTGAAATATGCAGTTTCATCTTTCATAAAAATAAAATGGTATTACTGCACTTACATACCTGTTTCCCATCATTTTACACGGTTTTTTTTAAACATTGGAAACAGTTTTTATTATTTATATTAAAATTCGAATAAATTATATAATATGTCGAAAGCCATTGTATTGGACTCATGAAACATTGAAAATTGACTGGAAACCAACACGAGTTGGGAAAGCTTATTTTTAATGTCCAAAGACCTAGGCACTTGAACTATATTATTCGCCTTTTCAGTGTGAACCGTTTTCCAGTCATACAACGTTTCCCCGGAGCACCATAAGGGATGATCACATTGCGTCATTTAACCATCCAATTTTAACCGGAATCCAGTGGATGTGACATTCTCAGGGACCATGCTTCCTTCCCTGCAACCAACCAGTCGAAAGGCCTTTCAAATCCACATATTTAACGTTCTAGTGCTCCGCGTAGACGCGATATAGTTTAGGCAGCTCCCAGAATCAAGCTCCGAGTGCAATTCATGTACTGTAACCACTAGGATATCATACGCCGAGTCGGAAAAGCAAATGTATATGAAGTGGAATTCAATGAAAATAATTCAACCTGAAAGGATGAATTAGAAATATATTTTCTTTCATAATTTAAAATAAAAATGCTGAAAACATTACGCCAAGCAATTGGTCAAAAATTCAAACAAAATGCAGAAAGTCACGCCAGCCTTTTAAACATTGCCATCTGGGATAAATAACTCCCCCCTCCTTTAGCCATGATTTTTGTTCTATTTCGAATTTTTGAATAAGTTTGGTTTTTAGTCATTAAAAAATTCTATTTTGTAACCTTTAATGGTCCTTTAAAGGCTTTTTCTTCACTCAATCTCTTAATTAATAGGTTTTTTTACATGTATCGATTGAAATAACTGTATTAAATATCATTCAATTTGCTTAATTTTGCTTAGACATCGCACCCACAGATAGACCCTCTGTACACGGACATCATTGAAAATATGGTTGATTTATGGTTAGTAGTGGAATGTATCTATCTGAATCCGAAGATTTCTGACACCACCACCTTTACATTTACTATGCATTATAGGGAAAATAATAAATGTAGTTGTTTAGTTGTTTACATGCTTTTTACGTATAGGTATAATGCCCTGTAAATTTATGTATATCCCTGAAGCAGAATAAGTCTAAGTCGACGCGAAAAACAATTATAATCAAGTTGGATTTCTGAACGACTAATTGAATTATGTAGTTACACAGAAACTATTTTTCTGCTTTAGATTGGAAAGAAGAAAATAGTACAGATGTAGTTGGGTGGCGATAATCTTTCTTAAATACCAAATTCATTACATTGTGATGCATTTTATTGCATTGCGTTACATTAAATTGTGGTACATTGCATTGTGATACATTACAATGTGATACATTACAATGTAATACATTATACATTAAAATACATTTTACACTTATATTTATAAAATACCAGAAATTAATTACGATCGAACCAGCATTTCTAACTCTTTTCAACTTAGTTGTAAAGTGTTTATGACTTTGTTCATTGTCTGTCTGTCTGTCTGTACGATAACTGCCGTAAAAATGACTTTATCAAAATGAAATTTTAGTATGTTGTTAAGACAGTCTGTGGGACATATGAGAATGTAAAAGAATAATATCACCCAATTACTTTTGGATTTAACCTGAGAAGAAAAAGTGAAATGCATTGAACCCATTGGGACCTAATTTTTCAAACATCTTGTAAGCGGATTTAACATTCACAAATGGCTTCGAAAATTTTAGGAAATACTCATATTATCACGCAAAATGTGTAAAAATAATTTCACCAAAATATGTAAAGAAGTTTTTTGCATAAAAATTGAAATAATAATTACACCCATATTATATGAAGAGATACGCATTGCAACGCAACCTAAAATATGACATCTTTTTTGCTTAGTGAAAATCGTGATTTTTAAGGAACACTTATGTTTGTATTTAGTGTTGCATCCGTCATAAAACCTCTATATATTTGCATATTATCTGTGTATCCAAATTCTGTGCTTAAGCAATCACAATATATCTTATTTTAAATGATCACGAAACTTTGATTATTTCTACAACGAAGCCTAATTTTAACGTATGCAGAATGTAAACAAATTAAGCTGTACGATAAGTTGTATAAAAATTGCTGAATTTTTTTAACTCAAAATTATTTAGCTCTGGAGTTCGGAATACAAGTGATATAAATGAGTGATATCATTAATTTTACACAGAGAAGCAAGCGATTTTATAGCATTGCCTTTTTTGATGATGTTAGTTTCAGAGTTAGAAAGGATATAAAACTCCTATGGATGAAACGTTTAAAAATGCCATAATGCTTTGAGAATTATATCTAGTTGACGCTAGCGTTAGTAAAGTAGCGTTAGTAAAGTGACATAACAGAAAAGCGTAGTATTTACTATTTAGTATATGTATTTTTGATTTTTTTTAAATTAAAGTTTCCCTTATTATGAGTATAATTAACAAGTATTTTTTCATAGTTGTAGGATAGAATGCAAAATATATGGAGATAAAAATAAATTGAAAGATAAAATAACTTTGGATACGTAGGAATATTCTTTATTATTTCAATTTTACTATAATAATTTTTACAAAATTGGCAGTTTAACTAAATATTTTAAGCCTTTCTGCATAAAAAGCATACAATGCAGGGCTACTTATCTCATCTAAGCGCCACCTGAATTATAGTTTCAAACGATATTGGTGTTTTCTTAATATGCAATTTTATTACCATACTTTTACCTGCATGGTTTTAAGTTTCCAAGTAAAATAAATTATTGTAATACTGTGATAATTTAAAAAATATCACTGCTGAATGTATCACATTTAATAACGTTTAAACAAAATTGCATTTCAGTTGGAACGTGTTTCATAATCAATGCTTTATGCATGATTAATATTTCTTGTTAGAAATTGTCATGGATTGGAAAATTTTTTCGCTACGTCTGATATCCACAATAGCATATGCGAAATAAAATTAATGTGTGAGTTAGGACATGTCTTTTGAGTCTATTATTTAGACACCTATATTTATTTAGACACTATTAGACACTCATTTATTTAGACACTCATATTTATTTAGACACTCATATTTATTTAGACACTCATATTTATTTAGACACTCATATTTATTTAGACACTATTAGACACTCATATTTATTTAGATACTAAATATTTTTTTTTAAGATATCCCTGCCCAAATTCAAATCTTGTGTAATTTTATTTTTTCTTAATATATCACATGTAAAAAAGCATAGTTTTTTAATTTAAACTTTAGCTTACAAGATATTTGATGTCAAATCCAAACAGAAGGTTCAAACAGGCTACGGGTTCGTGTTCTACGGGGCCACGAATGTTTTTCATGCATGATCAAGTACCTACACAGTTGAATTTTGTAAGACTGAGCACTTTTTTATATTTCGATATAGTTTATGAGTTTCATACACTTCTGAAGTGACTTTTTTTCTGTATTGGCAAATATTTAATTGGTCGAGTCAACTGGGCGCACGAGGGTGGTCGTATGAGCCAACCGGGTTGAAAGAGCTCGCGGAGTGATCTTCGGTGATTAGTAAGTGCCAACGAACAGGGATCGGATCCCTAACGAGTGTATTACGCCTGCGTAACAGGCGCACCAAAGGGATCGGGAAGCGAGTTACTGATGTTAGCGACGAGAAATGTGTATACATTTCTACAAAAAATAATCCTTTCTGTCTGTCCCAGAGATTTGGCTAAATCTCGCCAATATGGAGACTTTTAAAAAAAATGTCGCTAGATTCACAAGTATTTGATATTTTCAAAAATTCGTCTAATTAATTTGATAGTACCTCTTCCTTTGTAGGAATTATAAATTTAATATATTTGATTCAAAATATAGTGAGTTTTAATATTCGTGTAGCAAGTGCGCTGTATTAAAGTGTTTAGTGGTTGACAAAATTAAGTTTATTTCCAAATACGAATTTGAGTGAATTATACTGAATTTGGTTATATCATGAAAATATTATCAGGGAGTTTCCATCACGACATCGCCAAAAAAAATTGAAGAATATTATTTTCAAAGGTCTCTAAACTGAATCCATAGAAGATCTCCTGCATATTCATTTATTTAGTTTTAAATGAATGGAAATATACATTTTATACTTTAAAATTTTCATTTTATGACTTCACAGTAATAAAAGATGATCAGCGCAATTCTATATTTTAGCAAAAGTATGGGTGTAGCATTCTAACGGAAACAATTTTGCGAATGTATGTTTTTGGATTTTCTATTAATTATCAACCAAAAGCATAAGCATCGAAATGTTTTATTCCATTCTGTCTCCGGTGCTCTACTGAGGGAAGTGGGTGCTTGTGTGTAAGCGTGTCAAATACACTGACTTTATCTCATTGAAAACCTTTGGGATGCCTTCGGGCGTGCTGTCTCTGCACGTTTACCTCCTCCAGCCTCTGAGAGTTGGAAACTGTCCTATTGGAGGAATGACCACTGTTCGCATCTGCGATGGTTGATCACCGCATTGAAAGCATGAAAATACGTTGTAAAGTTTGTGTAAATGTCCGGTGTGGTCACATGCCATATTAATGTAAGTTTTGTTTGGTTTATTTGCCTTTAAACACCATTTTGTTAATGACCCAAATGTGACGTCATCATATAACTAACGAAAAGTAAATATTTTTTCTCATCTTTGTATATAATTAATGTTTTCCTTAATGCATAAACACATGTGCTACCTTCATGTATAATGTTTTAGTTAATCAAATCTATACTTTTCCATTTTTGTTGATTTTACCGCCCGTGTTTAACTTTTGGAAGTCAGCGTAGTTCCGCGCGACTACATATGCATTAAGACTAAAGGATTTGGATTGAACAGAAAGGGAAATGAATGTCATTCAGAATGGACGATTTGGACTTGTGAGTGGAGTTGTTTCTGTCTATATTACTTTTGTAGCAGGTCCTTATTTAAAACCCCAGCTACTGGGTAAATCATAATAGTAACAAAGGGGTAATTCATAATCCTGAATAATTCATTCTAGTATTTATAATAATTCTGATTAGGAAAACATCCAAATCTAAATGGAGATTCAAATATGTATCCAAATATCTATATATTTGTCCAAATCTACATATATGGAGATATTAGGAACGCAAAAGTTACAAGCGGGCTGATGGGAGAAAATCCTTATACTCTGTCATATGAACAGCTTAATATTCATTTGTAAGTAAATGCATGTATCTTACCATGAAATTTAAAATTAAGATAAAATATCTTACCGGTAAATTATTAATTTTTATTTCTAAAATAAAATGCTTCGAATTTTTAATATTTTTATTTCACAACCATACATATACTATATTACTAACTCATATTAAATATAATGTCAAATAAAAATTTACAGTATTTTAACGTTTAATTTTATGTGTAAGTACTGAAATTACGTAATCATGAACTGAAAGGTTTTAATCACCTATTTTACCAAAAATTATCTTCTTTCACTTAAATTTATCTGCAATATTTGTAATCATAGTCTCTTACCGTAAGAAATTGAGGAAGCGTGATGAACAACCAGCATTATGAGGTTCATTAATCATCTAACACTTCACCAATGAGGTGTGACATAAGGGAAAGGGAGATACTAGGAAATCATTTCTTTATGCTAAAGTATATTTATATACCGTATATACCTAGTATGTAAGATAATAAAATGCGATATTAAAAATACAAAGTTTTAACTGTATATAATAAATAAAATACGTTTTTACTGTATGCATTAAAAATGCGTTACAATAATATATATATATATATATATATATATATATATATATATATATATATATGTATATATATATTTCTGGTTTTTAATGTTATGTATTTTTTATTTTATCCTTAATATTTGTAATTCCGGTCTATTGTAAAGAAACGCAGAAATGTGTTTTTAGTGAGTGATCAGTATCCATAGACCGGTTTCGCGTTTTGCAGTATTCTTCAACACGGAACAGTTGTAAAATGCAATGGCATAAAGATAATATGGTAACTGCTGCAATTTTGCAAGCCTTTATTGTGACACATGACAATTATATCAAGGTTTTTATTGCATGTAACATAATAAGCTGATCGAAAAAATTGAGCATATGAAAGATATTCCAAGAGAAAGCAGACTTAGCAAATATGGTGACTTAATACAATTGGGTAATGATATCTGCTGTGCTTATGCATGTAAATTTTGTCTTCTAAGGGAAATAGCACGTGATTTGCAAGCCGTTTTAAAATCGGAGTTAAAAATTTGGAAAAATTTTCCTAGTAAATTTAAAGAAAAGCCCTTGAGTTTTTTTAAATTGTTGTTGGTTTCAAAACAAAATTTATTTTTTTAATAAATGTTTGAGCATCTTATTAAATGTATATCAGTGTCATTATTTCGGTTGTTTTAGTAATATACATAACTTTTTGTGCCCAGTATATAAAGTTGAAATTTTGCGGAAAATGTATACCTTATACTGAGTAGTTTATTACTGTTATTAATTAAACACAAAGTACAAAATTTTACAGAAATTTATTTTAGAGGTTATATACACATTTTAGAACGATTTTATTGAAAAACATGACAAAAATTAAATTACTTCGAAACTTTTCTGACAACAGCTCTTTTTATAAAAGCTAAATTATCGTGTGATTTAGTAAAATATTGTATATTTTAAAAATGGTGCATGTAAATAAACTTCGGATTGATCATTGCGTTTTTGCTCTAAAAACAAATACTCTTATTCTGAAGTTAAAAAACGCTGTGAAAACGATGAAATCGTATTTCTAAATACAAAAGAAGCAATATTAATAATAAAGGGGAAAGGCGTCGAGCATTCTTTTCGATTGCAAAAAGAACTTCGAATTAATACCCAAAAAAATTACGTGCATTTACCACTATTTCAAAAATAAAGTCTCTTATTAGAAAAAACCCCCACCTGCTGAAAGAATAATTGCAGTGATTTTAAATACGTCCGTAGAGATTTGAACAAGATAATAAACAAAGATTTAAGTCTTTGAAAAGCTAAAAAGCATAATGTCACCACCTTGTGGCAGAGCACAGAACCCTCTGTATCTATGAAAATCATTTAACTGGTGACAGATGGAAACATATGATGACAATCAATGAAGCATGTTTGAATTTAAATGCTTGTAACAAAATAAATCGATTTATCCCAAAAGAGGAGAAAAAGACCTAAAATATTGGTTTCAAGAATTAAAAAAAAGTTCCAGTAAAGGATTGGCAATTATTACTGGCTTTTCGTACAAGGATAAATTAAATTTAAGAAAAGTCCATAAAAATACTAAAATCAATACGACATATTACCAAGATAATGTTTTAACTCCTTTATTTAAAGAAGCTCTATTTTTATCCACAGTCTTAATCGAGTAGAATTTTATCGGGATAAAGTTACTAGTCAACATCAATATCTACCGCTATATTTCTTAAAAGAAAAATTATAAAATGTATAGGTAATAAAACTGTACAATTTAGTGATATTCCTTGAAAGTCACCTATGTGTCGTCTCTAATGGATTATTGTTTTTGGATAATTAAAGAGATAAATTTCAAAACTAAAGCAATGGTTGGATTCTGGAAAACTGTGAAAGAGAAGTGGATTAAAATACCACTCATAACCTTTCTTCTCTTATGGTAGAAATTAAGATGTAGAATGATGGTTCAGAGAAACGGCCATCAGCCAGACATTTAAAAAAGAAAAATTGTTACTTCAAATTTAATTATATTGCTTTCAGTTTGTACTAAAAATGTATAAATAGCTAAATATTAGTGCTAATCCGTTTCTAGTTAATACATAATAATAATTTCTAGTTTGATGTAAGTTATAGAATTAATTAAATCGATTTACTTAAATAAATTGAAATTACGGTATGATAATTAGCTTAAACTACATATTCATATTTATTCAGATTTTAATAATAAAACACAGCCGATTATCCATATTGAAGCTTATACTACTCAAGAATAGAATGGCTAATTGTAAATAAAATAAGCCGCATGCAAATCAAGAAAATGAATAAGTAAATCAAATTTGAAAAGCAATATGAACGTAAAGTAAATTATGTAAATTAAACATTTTTCTTTGCGATTTTTCTACTGCTAATCAGTACAGCCTCTGAATTAAATTTCTGAACATTTTTCACGTATTGTAAATATTGTGGTAAAATTTATTTAGATAATTGAATTGTAAATAATCGTATTATGTTAAATTGATAAACCGTGCATTTGAAATTAGCATTTAAATTCCTAAAATATTTTGTAGCCATACTCTATTGAATTTTAAAGCAACATCTTCAGAAAAAAAAAACTAAATTTCATTGAAGATAATGTGGTGCACTTCTTTTAAACGATTAGAGCGTGAAAACTAAAATCACATTAAAATAAATGTCTTTTAGAGAGTAAAATATCACTCCGCAAAGTAACAGAGCACTGCTTTTGGATAGATGCAATTTAGATGCCTATCGCTAATTGAGTTTTAAGTTGATAAAATAAATTGTTTTATCGAAAATGCCTATTTCTTTAAATCCACAAAGTGTTCATTAAATAGAAAATAGCTTTTTTACATCACCTATAATACGGCTTTGTAATGGGAAAACGAAGTATATTGAGGAATATCATTCTGCGATGAAAAGTGTTAAAGTCTTTTCAAATAGAAAAATGATACAGATACGTTTTTATTCGCAATCTCATATCTGCTTTATGATTTTAAATGCGCCTTCAACAAATTGTCTTAGCATTAACCCATTAAAAGGAAGCCAAACCATCCTTGTAAAAGAGATAAAATGACATATCTTCAGATACGTCTTTTACCGTCACAAGGGTCACCGGTGGTCATCAAATATTTTGATAGCGGATCCCTAAATATCAACTCGCGTACCCCTCCCCCATGGTGCGTATTTTAGTTTAATTCTAAACGGACTTTCTAGCAAAATGATATTCATATAACCATAATATTATTGCGTTCATTAACATGTAATTTGAAAATATTTATATGTTAATATTTGTTAATATTTACTGATTTTCTTATTTTTTCTGTCAGTGTTAAAAATCGGCCAAGGTTAAAAAATTGCAAAATAAAATATAAAATTATATTTAATTATCCCCACTTATCCACTCATGTTCCCCTTGGGGTATGAGTACCCCACTCTAATCACCACTGCTCTACAATACGTAGTATACAGTATATGTAGTAGACGTATTGTAATAGAATCCTACGTTTTTCGTATGAATTTGTCGTATGAATTTATACGTTCTGGGCGTTATTAGAATAGAAAAAAGAAAAGTTCATTGAGCCGTCTGTGTCCAATTTTCAAGAATTTTGTAGTCTATAAATTTTTCAGTCTTTACTTCAAGCAAAGTTAATTTAAAAGTGCTATGAAAACTGTAATTGCCAATTTACTTAGAATATGCATAGCTGTTGTCATGCGTATATTACGTGTACATTCAGTAGATGGATACAATATTATATAATACATTGACTTCAAAAAGTAAAGCATGAGATGAAAATTCTCAAATTCTGAAAGCATCCTTTGATTTTATTGGGCAAAACTAACTGCTGTCGCCGATGGGGAGATGCATATATCAAATGATATGTTCAATAGTTTTAATGCCCAAGGGAAACAGTTAGAAGTATGTTAGGGTTGATTATGGATTTTATTTGCTTTTCTATAACATAAAGATAAAGTTTAAAGTATTCTCAACGCTGATGTGCTTCTGGGAGGCTTAAGATACGAGAGTTTCTAAAGGTAGTCGCCAATTTATTTTCTCTGAACTATTTTGTCATTTCTCGTTTGCAGCATTAATTAAAAACAGGTCTAACAGTTATCCCGAAACTAGTTTCATATCGCTCTAATTACCAGTATATTGCATTACTGGCCAAACGCAATCGTCGAATGATTGTATCAGCTATCCGAGCAGTGGTTACCATAGCAATAAACAATTCAATATCCGGCAGTACTGTAAAGAAAAGGCTGTATATCAAAAGACTATATGCCTGGCAACTACGAGTTTGCGTCCTTTTGAGAATTCAGGCTAGAGTAGAACGATTGAAGTGGTCTCGTCAGCATGCGACTTGGACTGAAGCGCAATGGTCCAATGTACTCTTCATGGATGGCACTATTTGCCCAAGAATCAGACAATAAGTATTTAAGGGGCTGGAGAGAACAAGGAGGTGCTCAATGCTTAATAACACAGTTGAGCATCACACCTTTAATTTAGGTAGTGTGTTGGTGTGAACTGGATTTTTTTTAGGATATCGTACCGATATACACGTGCTCACAGGAAATTTTGAAACGGTGAAAAAGGATTGGTATCAAGTTCTTGAACCCTTCGTGAGACTCTGCACTGCAAAAGTGGGTCCTGACTATTCTTTGATGGATGTTAACTCTCGTTTACACAGAAAACGGCTGGCGGACGAGTGCTTTGAGAGCGAAGCAGTGACCAACTAATCTTCCGGACATCAACCATGTGGAAAATTTTTGGGATACGCTTGGAATGGCTGCCTTCGTGCGTCTATCTCCTCTAAATGCTTTTCAAAAGCTAAAAACTGCCTCTCTACAAGTATGGTGATTATTTCCCCCTGCTGGGCTGTATCACCGAATTGAAGGAATATAACGTCGATATCAAGTGTATGTCAAGGTTAGGAGAGGTGGCATTCCATATTAAGACGTATTTTGTTTTCTTGCATATAGTATGCAAAACTTTTGTTGAATGTACTGAGAAGTTAGCATTTAAAGGGTAAAAATATATTGTATCTGATATCATTATTATACTCATGAATATTCTACTTATTTGACTTATAAATATATATTATACCTAATTGACTTAGTATTACGAAATTTTAAGTAACTTTAAACAGAACTTCTGTGATGTCGAATTTACAGCTGCGTATCTATTTTAACGTGTATGTGTCTTTCCAGACCCCCAGAACCGCGCAAAAGACCTATGACTGAATTCTTGAGCGCGTGTATTGTCCACAGAACATAATCTACACTCACCAAAAGTGAAATTGCAACATCATGAAGGAATGAAGGTAGCCATATAAAAATCACAGTACCGGTAGAAGAGAAAGCCGTATGCAAATGATTGAAAGAACAAATAGTGATATGCAAAAAAAAACATGTTTATTCAATAAAAAATGTGGCCCCCCACTGTCAGCTATACAGGCCGCTAAACGGCGAGGCATACTATCAATGAGGCTATTAATGGTTGCCTAAGGAACTCCTAGCCAAGCAGCGTTCACTGCGGTACGCAGTTCTTCTAAGGTATGTACCTATTGTAAGCTGTGCATCTGATGTCCGATGAGGGAACACACGTGTTTAATGAGAGAGAGATCTGGCGAGGCTGCTTGCCAGAAAAGGATGTGAATTCCTTTCAGGCTCATTAAAGTTCGCTGTATGATGAGGCATTTTCGTGTTGGAACACGGTGCCGGCGGAGGCCTGTACCAGTGGTCGAACTACAGACATCACAACTTGTATGACATACCGGTCTGCTATCAGATAACCTGCAATGTGCGCCAGAGCGGCAAGTCACGTTCCCCGGGAAGCAGCTACACTCGTCGGCGGGTGTAATTCCTCCAGAGGCAGAAGCGAATTTCATCCGTAAACAATGACCGATGCTATTCATTGGTCCAGTTGCGATGATGGAAAAATCCGAAAATGGAACTGGAATAAATGACCTTCGCAATTAAAATTGAAACAATAACATATTATAAAATAATATAGAATAATAAATTTCTTAACCAAAAAAATCAACTACGTAATATTTAAAGATAAAATGAATAAAACTATCCTAAATTACATTTCTCCCAAAATAAAGGGACAGCATTTTTAAAACTAGGGATAATACGCAATTTGAAATATGTAAATATGAATTCTAAGTTGCATTTTATTATATACAGCTTAATTTATGCGATATAAATAAATAATAATTTAGTATAAGGAAATGTATCCCACATCAGAATTTTGTTTTTTGCAGATCTTTAATTCATAGTATCAATAAAATGCGAATTCAATAAGTTGAATGTGTAGCTTTGCGACCTGTGAAAAGTAGGTAATTTTAAGAAGTTGCATAGGGTCATGAAAATATGTTAGTGTGAAGGACTGCCGCTTAAGATGAAGATTCAACAGTTCTTGTAGAATGCAGAAAATTTTATTGATGAAGAAAGAAAATAAAGAAACTGTTCTCCATTTTTTGACCAAAAGAGCATTAGAGCTTAAAAATGACATTTCCTACATATAGACTTACAAAAAAAAACGACTACTCTCATAACAAATTTAAACATACATTTAAAATATTTTTCAGATTTTTTTTTTTTTAAAGTTCAAAGAATTGAAAGTATTTTACCTGGCTCCCGAAAACAAACCAGGCTTGTGAGGTTAATTGATTGTAAAAAATCACGCCAATTTCATTACTTTGTGCTCGGAAATAACGCTTCGTGCAAAAAAAAATTGAACTAAATAAATTTATAATATCTTGAGAACGGATCGGAATAAAATATGGTCTTGTTCCAATTTGAGATATTTGTTACAATAATTCACGCATTTGAAAATAGTGATTTTATTTTTTATGAAAATTTTCAATTTAGATCAAAAACAGGAAATATCTCAAGAACGACGCGTGTTGTTGTTGTTGAGACCGAGACCGTCCGACCTACCAGAAAGGTGTAAGGTAACTGTTTGAACGGCCGGGACGTGCTACTCAATTTAGACCGGAGCCCAGTGGGGGAGGCATCCACAGGGACCGTACCCTCTTTCCCCTACCACCAACCTCTCTGAAGGACTTACGGACCCACATGTTTAACGTGATCGTACTCCGCATGAACACGGCGGCAGTTGTGGCAGCGTGCAAATCCAGCGCGCAAAAAAACCGGGTTGTTAAGTCTTAGAAAATGATAATTTGCTCTGGAATATAAATAGCACCCATTACATGTTTGATTTCGTGATATTTTGTCACGCATTGTCGATATTGGTTAAAATGTGCGAATAATAAAATGCATGATCTGTTCATCCCGAAAAGCATCGGGAATCTGACATTCACCGTTTAAAATTTTCATACTAAATCTTATTTGATTTCATCAACTTGTTTAAAGATACCGTGCAAAAAGATAGATAGATAGACACAAACATCGTTGAACAATTTCTGATTCGTATTCAGGTTTACAAAAAACGTATATATCCATCAAAATCCAAGGGTCAGATTATAATGTATCTAAACGTTTCTTTCTAATCGAGGGTCACCTTCTTGATTCCCATCACAATAGTATACCTTTAGGTTACTATATTAGATAGGAATTTCTATATTGATAGGGCGGGATTTAGATTAGTATATTGATAGGGAAAGTAAAAAGGGAATAGATACGTATGAAAACGTAAATGTCAGACTTATACTACATAATTAATAATATAAAAGGGTAATTTCATTACATAACTGGATGTATATATCTCTAAAATATCCGCTGATTCCCATCCGCCCACCTGCAGAATTTGCGCTCCTAATATCCACTGGCGCATGCGAGCCACGTATCTCTCCTGTTGTTGTTATTGATGAACTCCTGTTTCGGCGGAGCCGATTCAGGACCAGTGACGCAGGAAGCAAAAAAGAACGAAGAAAGGCACAAGACGAGAGAACAAAGTTTTATTACAAGAACGTATCACTGACGAAGGTCGGAGGGGGTGCAGCTTCACATTTTGACGAGGACCCAGAAGGCGGAAGACTGACTTTATCCTCAAGAAACATCCATGACTTATTCGGGATTCGAACCCGAGTCCTCAAGACAGCAGTCGAAGACGCTATCCACTTCACCGCCTGTGCGGCACGTATCTGTCCTAATTAATAGTAACATTTCTTATACGACTCTTTAGCGAAATAGATTTACTATACCACTTCTTGCAAAACGCAAGTGATTTACGAAGCCCTACACACCCTAATAAAACGGCCCTCCCTCAGAAACGGTAAACTATATTTCAAATCAAAATATCAATTCCTCCCCACATAACTAAGATTTATCAAAGAATCTTAATATAATTTTGCTAGGTATCGAAGCTTCATCCATTTAACTTCATTTATAGTAATTTGGCGATATTTTATTAATTTGACGATATTTTCGAAGCCGGCACTTTGCCAAATGTGTTGCTAATGCTGCCAAATTGTTCACTAAGTGTTACAGAAGGATAAAACAGATAGATGTAGAGAAGGACTTTTTTTATAATACATAATATGATCTTGTTGTTATAAAAATAATTTGCAAAGAATCAAATCCCAGTTACTTTAATTTAAAAAAAATGTACACCTAGATTTGTCAAGTTACGGTAAATAATTTAAAATTCACTCTTCAGTTGATCAATGAAATAGAACCACTTTAAATTTTAAAAGATAAAAATAATGTGGTTTCAATCTATTGAAATTTAAAGGAAAAGCTTGCTCCCCGAATTAAATTTAAATTCAGATAATACTGCGTATAGCATTTTAAATGTTTTGTTGAGAAGACTTTGTAAAGGAAACATTATTGAAGGAATAGAAATCAAATTAAAATCCAATCCCATTTAGAAAGAAAAAATGAATTATCGTTTGAATAAGTAACACAGCTCTACTTTAAGAAAGTTGCATTTCCGATGCGTATGTTGTTAATTGAGTTTCTGGTTTTCTAAATTACGTAGGATTGATAAATAAGCTGTTTCTTAGAAATCTATTTGAAATTGAATATATTCCATTAAATCCGGTAAGTATTCTGGAATACCTCATTAAAAAGAAAAAAAATACCTTGGGAATATTTATCAAACTATCTTATCTACACCGTGTCAATAAAGCTTATATATAATTGCTGAAATGTATAATTTTTATTCCCTGGAGATTTTCGTGGATGTTCTTCGCTTTAATTATAAATCAGATAAAATAATATGTGATATTTGATGGCGCTTTTATTTCAAATAGGGATACATTTAGGATTAAAAAATGATGTTGATATTATAAAATGAAACGCAATGTTAGTAGCTGAATATGATAATTTCGTAATAAATTTGTAGAGAAATTTTTATCGAATAAGATATGTAAAACTACGTAGTTTTCAGAACGAAAATATACTTAAGAATATTTCGAATCGCGATTTTATTAGAATAAATATTAATTTAGCTAGCGATATGTTTGATATATCGATATATACGATATATTCTGAATAAATGTTTAGTCTTTTGTCACGAAATACATATTTGTTTAATTTAAATTTATTTTTGCCAGGTATAATTAAACATATGATTGCTTAAAGTCAGTTTTAAATTCATGCGGTTTTCACTAATTGTTTATATTATTAGTTAATTATTAAAACATGCAATTTGCTTAATTTATATCTCAAGTATTGCATCAATTTGAAGTTCAGTTTATAAATTAACTAGCCGCCTTCGGCGACCACAATTTCATAAAGTACTTTAATTTCTAACGAAATCGTAAAAAATGTGTTTCTTTGTTTCACATTCATTTCACTCAAGTACATCAGTTTTCAAGCTTTAATTTGTATTTTAATACTAATTAAATAAAACTATTTCATCTTTGGCGTAATCAACTTGTATAGTTTTCGAAATTCTTGTATAGTCTTCGAAACATATTTTTGAAGTAAATTACTATTTAATTTTCAGTTTTTATTTAAAAAGAATGTTGCTTGATTCTAAAACGAACAAATAATGTTCACGAGTTTTATGTTTATGGGGATTCAAGCTTGGTTTCAAATAAGAACAATAGAATAAACAAATGAAATGTAATTGCTTTATTTAGGTTATTATTTTTTATTCTCGTTCTGACTTTTACTTTTGCCGTTTTAGGGGCAATTAAAGTCATCGTTGATTTGAAATTAATTACTTTTAACACGTATTGTTTATTTTCTTACTTACATTTGCTTGTCGTAAACACTTTAATTCTAATTCTAATATAAATCGTAATTGTGTAATACAAAATTCAAAAACCAACTTTGGATAATGATTTTAAAAAAAACTATGGTTTTATAATAAGTAAAGAAAGTGTAAATATCATGATTATCTATTTGGATTTATTTAAAAACTATATTACTATTTTTTAATATTTTGGGTAAAAGAGTACTTCAATTTTTGATAAATAAAAGTATTTATAAATATTTTATTGAATTAAAAAAGCACAATATTTCCTGATTTTACCATTTACGGTAGGCTGGAAAATAGGAAAATCCCGAAATTTTACCGAGCTAGAGATTTAGGCTTTTTTCTATAAGTTAATATAAATCTTAGAACGGCATTGCATTACTATTAATACACATGCGAAATACAATGGAATGAGATTGAAAATATTAATCAGATAACTCATGCTCCTACATGTGCGTTTAGCAAGTATTGTAAATATACTAAAAACAATTAGTGTCGTAGAGCATGGTTTTAAAATTATTCTAAAAGTTATTTTTTGAAGAGAAAACTCAACTGTGCACGACAACAAAATCGATTAATATGAATATTTATATTTTACATGGCATTTTGTTTATGTACAATGCATTGTTTTAGATCATATTTTGCTTCGCTGTTTTCCTCTAAACATCCAAAGCTTAACGGTAATGGGCGGGGCTAAAATAGTATTATGCACTGTCTCAATTTGAAAGTAATAATTTCAAAACTTTCACTAGAAAAATTCTAAATTCCGCCCTTAAAAATAGTTTTTGTACTCTTAGTTCATTTCATTGCGTAAACTTTTCTGACAGGCCGACAAACATGCTAAACCAAGTGTTTGGAAGGGATGACCTGGTGACCACTTGCATTTATACAGCGCCCTGTTGTAGAACGGATATTGTTTCACCGTGCAAATGTGGTTTAGAAATAAAGAGCAGTAAGGTTTCAAATATAACAAAATATGCATAAAACCTCATTTGACTTAAGAACAGTAAAAAATAGAAAGAATGAAAAAGAAGCTGGTTTTTAGAAACATACGAGTACTTCACATCCAATTTCAAAGCAAAGGAAATACCTTGAGAAGTATTTTTGTAGTTAGGTTGAGAATGATTGAGATTTTTACGATGTAAATGTATAACGGAATTTAGTATAACCACAGCTTTTAATCGAGAAGATTGCGTAAAGTCCAGGTTAGCGGCTGCTGAGGAATGACCTGCAAATTCGGTGATTACTCAAGGGAGTGATATGTATGAAAACCATTAGAGATAATGGTTATACTGAAATGGATAAGATGAGAAAAATAATTGTAGCCCATTTATAAAGTAGATTTGGCAGTAGCGTTGGAAGAAAAAATGTTGGATATTTTTTTTTGTTTACTTGAATAAGAGAAAAAAAGTGGAACTTGTTACACACGTTTAAAATGATATTAATTCTTTTGGAAGATATGGGAGCATGTAAATATTGTATTCTGGCTTTGCATGTTATAAAATTTGGTGTAGTGAAATCAGCAAAAAAACGTGATATGGCTGAGTACACAAAATTTATGCAGTAAGGTTCAAGAAAAAACTGTGCCAGCAATATCTATAGTTGTAAAATCCTTAAAAAAAGGTCAATTGGTGTAGATTATCTCCAAACTACTAATATGCTTTATTTATTCAACAAAATTAATGACTTTATCTATACTATGAAGAACATAAACATGCATTTAAATGTTACTGATTGATTCATGTTAAATTGACTCATTCTATTTACTACCAACAAAGTATAGCCAAATAAGATCTCTATACGATACCTCAACAAAAAATTCTGAATCTGGCAGCACGTGAATTCACTTATATAATGCATTGAATTTACTCCTTTTACAGTGAGAAAAAAATCTGATGTGGACAGCACATGACATTTCTTATATAATCCAATGAATTTACTACTTTTATAGTTAAAAAAAATGTTATTCTTATAGTAGATACTTATATTCTTTCCAAGATATTGCATTTTCTTCAATTAGTCGTCGTTTTCATTGATTTAGCGTCATTTTTATCCATGTCGCGAGATTTTCGTTAATTTGGCAACATTTAAAAAAGTCGCCAAGTTGGCGACATTCCGCCAAATTTGTCGCCAAATATCGTCAATCGTTATGAACGGACAAATATGCTATTCTTACAGCAGATACATGACTATTGACGTTCAAATAGAAAATTATTACTCAAAGTATCTTTTCTCGTGAATGGAACTAGTTAGATCCACGAGAATGATGTCACCATATTTATCGCATGATATTACATATGAAAAGTGAACATGTTTCATAACAGTTAATATTTGTTTTTAATTTATGGGATTTTTTGATAAATTTATTTCAAAAAATGTGCAATATATCGAGAACGGCTCATGCTACCGTTCTAAAGTTTATGTCAATCGTTTTTTAAGGAAAAATTACATAAGAAATGTCTATTTGCTTAACTTTATTAAAGGTTTTGATTTTTGACGTTTTTTTTTTCAAAATTTCACTGGAAAATTTAGGGGGGGTTCTGAACATTCGATTGTGTTTTAAAACAATAGGCTTCTAGCATTCACAGATTTTAATTTTTGTTCCAAATTTCATTCGAATCGCTCCATTCTTTCGTGAGATATGGTCTCCAAAGTCTCACTGACACACACACACATACTTTAACGCACACACACATCATCTCCAAAATGTTTGATTCGTGATCAGGGATGCTTGAAACGTGCTCTCCCGTCGAAAACTCGAATTCGAATTTTCGACCCCGTCACAATACTTTCCTTATACATTATGTATATAAGGAAAGTAATATGTGAATAATTTAAATCAAGATAAAAAATTGTATTTGAAAGCAAACATCACCGCAACTGCAGCTCTTATTTGTAGCTTAAATACACTTAAACGCTTTATAGATAAAAATTCGACTAAATACCAGTAGGGTGTTTGAAAAAGATTATATTGCAAATAATAAAAATGCATTATTCTTAACTTCCCTGTGAATGCAAAACGTTCAAGGGATATCATGGTTCACTTAATTTAGAATAAATTGTCTTGATCTTTAATACACTTCAATTAATGTTTTCAAACTGTGTAGCATGTATTGCGAGATGTGAAAAAAAAATTAAAGTTGCATGCAAACAACAAAGAATAACTGGGAAATAAATCTTTGATTTCGAATTAATTTTTCTTTTTCAATTTCAATGGGTATAATAACATGAAAGCATGGCACACACTTATGTATTTTGTCATATTTAACCCCATTTATGATAAAGTCCTAATGTTCGAAAACAAAATCTTATTAAATTATCCGCAATGATACGGTTTGAGTTGTTTCTTTTTTAAATAGCTAAATGCCTCTTCTTAACACTTTGCAGAATTTCAGTTTGTACATTTTTTTAAAGTTTGATGCTTAAAAAAATATTATAGAACTTAATTTTATTTATTTATTTATTTCTCGCTTTTATTTCTGCTACTAGGTAGCTATATAAAATGCAGCATTTCTGCTACTAGGTAGCTATATAAAATACAGCATTTCTGCTACTAGGTAGCTATATAAAATGCAGCATTTCTGCTACTAGGTAGCTATATAAAATGCAGCATTTCTGCTACTAGGTAGCTATATAAAATGTAGCATTTCTGCTACTAGGTAGCTATATAAAATACAGCATTTCTGCTACTAGGTAGCTATATAAAATGCAGCATTTCTGCTACTAGGTAGCTATATAAAATGCAGCATTTCTGTTACTAGGTAGCTATAATATAGCTACTAGGTAGCTATATTGCATTTATTGCTGCTACTAGGTAGCTATAATATAGCTACTAGGTAGCTATTTTGCTTTTATTACTGCTACTAGGTAGCCCCTTGCTCGGTACGCATCGACAGGCACTGTAACTCACTTTTCGAGTCAGGATGCTTCCCCTCCTACTCAAATGAAATTTGGTACACAAATACAATATCAGTGAATACTGGAAGCCTATTGTTTTAAAGCACAATCGAATGTTCAGAACCTCCCTAAATTTTCAAGTGAAATTTTGAAAAAATCATCAAAAAATCAAAACCTTTAATAGACATGTCTTATGTAATTTTTCCTTAGAAAACGATTGACATAAACTGCAGGACGCTAGCATTAACTGTTCTCGAAATATTGCATTTTTCAAATTAATTTATCAAAAAATTAAGTAAAATAAAAAAAATATTAACTGTTAAGAAACATCTTCACTTTTCATATGTAATATCATGCGATAAATTTGTCGACATCATTCTCGAGATCTAACTCGTTCCATTCAGGAGAAAAGATACTTTGAGAAATACTTTTGTATTTGAACTCCAATAGTCATTTATCCGCTGTAAGAATAATTTATTTCTCCGTCCATAACGCTTGGCGAGATTTTGGCGACGAATTTGGCCAAATTGACGACTTTTTTAAATGTTGCCAAATTAACGAAAATCTCGCAAAATGGATAAAAATGACACTAAATCCATGAAAATGACGACTAATTGAAGAAAATTCAATATCTTGGAAATAATATAATTATCTACTGTAAGAATAACATTTTTTTAACCGTAATGTTATTAAATTCATTGCATTATATAAGGAAAGTCATGTTCTGCCCACATCAGATTTTTTTAATACAGAGAGACATAATAAGATCGCCTAAAACTATTTCGACTTCCTAAGATAAAATGTATGTTATTAAACAACAACTATCATATGTATTCAATTTTCTTAGACTATTTAATTTTGAATATAACAGTGGTCATATTTGTATTTAAAATAAATCTGACTACTTGTAGGTCCACATGTAGTTTACCTGTACATAATCCCTTTTATAATTAATCTTAAATTCCCATGAAAATATATCGCTTGAACGAAACAGGAATTAATATATTTCGTTCTTTGTACATAAACGAACGCACAGATGGATATTATGATCAATAAATGCAAAAGTAATAGTTTTGAGCTTCACTTATCTTTAGTGAACGCTTTATAATTGTGATATATTTATTGGATTACTTTGAAACCATTTAAATGAAACTGAGAAAGTTTTGCATAACGCACCCAAGAGGGAAGTTGTGTTTTCGAATTAATATCCTTGTTTTAAAATTAATACGTCTGATCTCTCTGCATTTAATTCAGAACCTACGAGGCGACACATACTATATACGTATACGCGCTGCGATAATTCTACTGCAATTACTAAAAAGAAAAATATGGGGATAGAATTTGACTTATACGTGTATTGACTTATACGTGTGTTAAAATCTTCTATTTGTGTGCATTCAAATCAGATGTATTTGTTTTGCGGAATAAAATATTTGTGATGAATATTTTTTGAATTTACATCAAATTGGTGTTCTCCTTTATTACTTTCCTTATATACATAATGTATAAGAAAAGTATTGTGACGGGGTCGAAAATTCGAATTTGAGTTTTCGACGGGAGAGCACGTTTCAAGCATCCCTGATTAAGAATCGAACATTTTTGAGGTGATGTCTGTGTGTGTGTGTGTGTGTGTCAGTGAGCCTTTGGAGACGATATCTCACGAACGAATAAAGCGATTCGAATGAAATTTGGTACAAAAATCACAATCCGTGAATACTGGAAACCTGTTGTTTTTAAACAGAATCGGATGTTCAGAACCCCCCTAAAATTTCGAGTGAAATTTTGTAAAAATCATTAAAAAATCAAAACCTTTAATAAAGTTATGCAAATAGACATTTCTTATGTAATTTTTCCTTAGAAAACAATTGACATAAATTTTAGAACGCTAACATGGACCTTTCTCGAGATATTGCACATTTTTCAAAAACAATTTCAAAAAAATCTCATAAAATAAAAGAAAGAAATTCTTATTGAGAAACATGTTCACTTTTCATATGCAATGCCATGCGACAAATTTGTGACATCATTCTCGTGAATCTAGTTCGTTCCATGCATGAAAAAAGATATTTTGAGTAATACATTTGTATTTGAACGCCAATAGTCATTTATCTGCTGTAAGAATAACTTATTACTCCGTCTATAACGCTTGGCGAGATTTTGGTGGCAAATTTTTGCGGAATGTCGCCAACTTGGAGACTTTTTAAACGTTGCCAAACTAAAGAAAATCGCGCTATATGGATAAAAATGACGTTATATCAATGAAAATGACGAGTAATTGAAGAAAATTCAATATTTTGGAAAGAAAATAAGTATATCTACTATAAGAAGAATATTTTTAACTGGAAATGTAGTAAATTCATTGCATTGTATAAGGAAAGTCATGTGCTTCCCACATCAGATTGTTTTACTTTGTATTTACAATTTGGTGTTTGTTTAATGACTCTCAATCCCCAAATAACAAAATAACTGTAATATCTGGAACACTCAATCCTGCCGTAATAGGAGCAGTAAAATTTTAAATTGAAAATAAAAAATAAGCTCGTATGTAATTCATATTATTATCCACTATTTTGTTTTATTTTATTTTTGCTTCATGTTTCATTTATACATGACAACATATATTTTTCCAAGTTTCACTAAAATGGTACTTTATGACATATGAAGGATATTTTGTACGATGAAAAGCAGTTCAAGTTATAAATTTGGCACGACCATAACCATTGCCAGGTATAACTATTAGAATCTGCAGCAATACTTCAATATAAAATTCCATTATTAGAGATATCTTACCTGATGTTAGAAAAACAAACATAAAAACAGATTTAGCCATTATTATTTCTAGGCCGCTACCACCCGTAACTATAAAGTTACCGGTGGTTACAAAACATATTAATTCTCTGAACAACGATAGATTTTTTTATAACTTGAAACTTATAGTATATACTATAACTATGCATTCAAATTGCATTAGAATGGTGTTGACACAATTCCGCAAAATGTGTACAATAAATTGTTGCGCAAGACTTGGCCCAACTAGAAGGCGAACATTTTAAATAATTTTGAGAAAATTATTGTAAGATTTACTTGGAAGCAACAGTTTATAAAATGTTAGATTTTATTTTTCATTATGATATTAATTATATAGAATTGGCCCAAAATGAGTGCATGAACAATTTGAGTGGAATCTTAGAATGTTAAAGAAATGTTATGTTATCTGCACTGAGAAAAACTCCAGCGGGAGCCCATGAATAAATAAATACTAAAGTTTTAAATATAAATGAAAATATATAAAACCTAATTAACATAGCAGATTGTAAAAGTAAGAGCTAGTTCGTGGCAATTTTTATTCTTCAAAGAAAAAATTGATAATCATTTTTCCAGAGACACTACATTTTGCGATAAACTAATGATAATGATAACTATCTCTTTCGTTAGTTCAGGAATGACTGAGCTTTTTCCAAGCTGTTAATGTTCGATCAAGATTTTATATGACTGCACCTTTTAATAGCGTAGATTGCGTCGAATCAAGTTTGGGTCCAGCATAGGAATGGCCTGGTAATTGTTAAACGGAGTGTTATGTATGAAAAACAGAATAGTTCTAATGCGGGTACTTAGACGCAGAAGACATTAAACGCAATTGTATTTGTTTTAGTGATAAGATTTGGATGGAAAAGTAAAGGAATAGATATATAAAACATAGAATTAATTTGCTTTCTTGTTTACCTGAGAATGGTATTAAATGTGTAAAATTAAAATTACAAAACTAATAATGAATTTGTAACTAGTAAATAAGACGTAACACATGTGAATATTGGAAATAAATAGAACATGGTTAAAATAAATCTGTCTAGTTCGAAAAAAGTAGGTGATTGTTCGTGGCCAATTATGTTTTCCAAAGAAAATATTTAATATCATTTTCCAGAGAAACTACTTTTTGCGTTCGTCGTTAGTTTAAGAATAGCTGAGGTGTTAATATTCAACGAGATTTACTGTGGCTACACCTTTAGCGTAGATTGCGTCAAATCAAGTTTGGACCCAGCATAGGAATATCCTAGTAATTGGGTGTTTGTTCAGCGGATTGTTATGTGTGAAAAACAGAACAATTGTACTTAGACGCAGAAGGCATTAAAAGCAATTGTATTTGTTTTAGTGATAAGATTTGGCGGAAAAAGTAAAGGAATAGATGTAAAAAAAATAATGAATTTGTTTTCTTGTTTACCTGAGAATGGTATTAAATGTGTAAAATTTAAATTACAAAACTAAAAAAGAATTCGTAATCAGTAAAAGATGTGTAACAAATGTGAATATTGAAAGTAAATTGAAACTGATTAAAACGAATTTGCCTAGTTCGAATTATTTTTGTTAAGTAATTCTTATGTTACTACAGATAATAAAGGTAGTTCGTGGCCAAATGCGTTTACCAAGAAAAAATTCAATATCCAATTCTAAGAAACAACTTTTTGCAAGAAACAATTGATAATGATAACTACCTAAGTCGTCAGTTTAAGAATGGCTGAGATTTCCGAGATGTTCAACGAGGTTTTCTGTGACTACATCTTTTCATAGCGTAGATTGCGTTGAATCAAGTTTGGGTCCCGCATAGGAATGTCTGGTAATTGGGCGATTACTCAGCAGAGCTGTATATATGAAAAACATAACAGTTCTAATGCGGATACTTAGACGCAGATGGAGTCGAACGTAATTGTATTTGTTTTATTGGTACGATTTAGCGGAAAAAATAAAGGAATAGATGCAGGAAAATATAATTATTTTGTTTTCTCCTTTACCCGAGACAGATATTAAATGTGTAAAATTTAAATTACTAAAATAACAATGAATTTGCGATTAGTAACATGATAGATTAATTATGCATAAAACATTGATTATGAAAAACTTTCCAACTGAAATGCAATTTTATTTAAACATCTCTACATTCAGCTGTAATATCTTTTAAACTATCATAGTGCAAAAATTTACTTGACTTGGGGAGTTAAAACTTCACCGAAAAGGGCAATGCTGTAAAATAGCCTGCTTCTCTATGTAAAATCAATGAATATTTCATTCATATCACTTATATTCCAGACTCCAAAGCTAAATAATTTTGCGTTAAAATTTTCAGCAATTCTTATACAATTCATCTTACAATCGCTTGATTTGTTTACATTCTTTATACATTACAAGTAGGCTTCGTTGTAGAAATAATCAAAGCTTAGTGATCATTTAAGATCAAAATCATTTTAATTGAGTAGGCACAGCATTTAGATACACAGATAATATGTAAAAATGAAGCGGTTTTTAGGACGTATTTCAACACTATATATAAATAAAAACGTTCCTTTAAAATCACAATTTTCACACAGATAAAATAAATGGATGCCATATTTTATTTTGCAATGTATCACGTAATATCTTCATATAATATGGGTGTAATTAATATTTCAATTTTTATTTAAAAACCTACCTAACATAGTTTGGTGAAATTATTTTTATACATTTTATTTGATAATTTGAATACTTAGTAAAATGTTCGAAGCAATTTGTGTGTGTTAGTTCAGCTTAAAAGATGTTTGAAAATTTAGGTTCCATCGGGTTTAATGTATTTCATTTTTTCAACCCGGGTTCAATCCAAAACTAAATGGGTTATATTATTCTTTTACTTTCCCGTATGTCCCACAGACCATCTCAGCAACATACTAAAATTTCATTTTGATAAAGTCATTTCTACAGCAGTTATCGTACGAACAGACAGACAGAATGAACAGCTAAAATAAATGGATGCCATATTTTATTTTGCAATGTATCACGTGCTATCTTCATATAATATGGGTGTAATTAATATTTCAATTTTTATTTAAAAAACTACTTAACATAGTTTGGTGAAATTATTTTTACACATTTTATTTGATAATTTGAATATTTCCTAAAATGTTCGAAGCAATTTGTGTTGTTGTTGAGACCCAGACCGTCCGACCTACCAGAAAGGTGTAAGGTAACTGTTTGGACGGCCGGGAAGTGCCACCCAATTTGGACCGGAACCCAGTGGGGGAGGCATCCACAGGGAGCGTACCCTCCTTCCCCTACCACCAACCTCTCGGAGGGACTTTCGGACCCATATGTTTAACGTGATCGTACTCCGCGTGAACACGGCGGCAGTTTTGGCAGCTGCGGGGAATCGAACCCGGGCCTACCGAGTGCAACTCCTGCGCGCTAACCACTGGGCTACGGCGCCCTGAAGCAATTTGTGTGTGTTAGTTCAGCTTAAAGGATGTTTGAAAATTTAAGTTCCATCGGATTTAATGTATTTCATTTTTTTAACCCGGGTTCAATCCAAAACTAATTGGGATATATATATTATTCTTTTACTTTCCCATATGTCCCTTTTGATAAAGTCAGACAGACAGAATGAACAAAGTCATAAACAATTTACAACTCTATTTCGAAAGTGTTAAAAATGGTAAAACAGATGTGAATATTGAAAGTACATAAAACCTGATTAAAATAAACTTAACTAGTTCGAATTACTTTTGTAAAGTAATTTTCGTATTAATATATATAGTAAAATTAGGAGATTGTTCGTGGCCAAGTATGTTTTTCAAATTAAAAATTTAATGTAATTTTCCACAGAAACTACTTTTTGGAGAAACTAACGATGGAAATATCATTATCAAATCAATGGTTATCATTAATCAAATGGTTATCATTATCAAAAGATAATGATAACTATCTCCATCGTTAATTTAAGAATGGCTGAAATTTCCAAGCTATTAATGTTCGCCGATGTTTTCTGTGACTACACCTTCTAGTAGCATAGATTGCATGGAATCAAATTTAGGCCCCGCATAGGAATGTACTGGTAATTGGGTGATTACTCAGCGGGTCGTTATATATGAAAAAGATAACAGTTCTAATACGGGTATGCAGAAAGCTTTAAACGTAATTGTATTTGTTTTATTGATACGAGTTGGCGAGGAAAATAAAAGAATATGTGAAGAAAATTAGATTGATTTTGTTTCCTCGTTTACCCAAGTATGGTATTGCACGTGTAAAATTTAAATTACAAAACTAATAAATCATTTATAATTACTAAACAAGAAAGATCAATCATGCATAAAGCATTGATTATGAAACACTTTCCAACTTCAATGCAATTTTATGTAAACATCACTAAAATGCGATACATTCCTCAGTAATATTTTTTAAATTGACACAATACTACATTAATTTATTATATTTGAAAACTTTATCGAAGAAAATGAATTTCATTCAAATGACGACATTGAAATATAAATTACCTGGTTTAAACATCTCTAAAATGCGATACATTCCTCTGTAATATTTTTAAAATTATCATAATACTACAATAATTTATTATATTTGAAATCTTATCGAAAACAAATGAACTTTACTTAAATGACGTCATTGAAATATAAATCGCCTCCATATGAAAGCAACATTTCATTCATAAACATTTTTCCAATCGTTTCAATCATCACAATATTATAATAATGTATTTTATTTAAAAATTTGAAAAATTATTATCTACCATATTTATTTTAAAACGTGAAACCTCTTTTATATATATCACAGAATACATTGTATTCAGAAGGTTCACTTTCATAGATGTATTCAGAAGGTTCACTTTCATAGGATCCTACACTAGAGCTCGTGAGTTGGACCAACTAAACTACGATGCGTCTGCCAGATTTGGCGCGTTATCGCTTGCTTGGCGATTTTTTTTAAAACGGGAGGGGAACAAAATGTTGAGGACTGTACTTTTATACTTTTTGAAACTATAGAAATTATCAGGATTTAAAAATACATTAATCTGCAACATAAATATATTTAGTTATAGTAAATTTAAATAAACATAGTTATATATTTAATTCAAATAATCATAAAATAGATTAAAAAATAGACACATTGCATTGTCTCACTATAAAACATAATGCACAAAAAATTACAAGCTAACATACTCAAAAGACTGAAATATTATATAATATTTTCAGTCTAAAAAGTATACTTGCGTGTTGATCGTTAATTACTTGATCCTTAATTTGTTCTGGGATACTAATAATAGACTTTTTTTTAAATATAAAAATATTCATATAGTAAATATAAAATTTACATAAATGCACTATCGAAGTTGTGGAACTCAAGCATTAATTACCCGAGAGGGGAGGTGAATTTTCCACCATAAGGCACTTAATACAAATTTTACATAAATATATACACATACAATATCACATTCAACTAAGAAAAAGCTATCCAAATATCAATCATTTCACATTTTATAAAAATACGGAAAATATTTTTTAACTAATTATACCACTACCTCTTAAAATTTAGTCTAATCCGGCAGTAATAACACAGCACTAATTTCGTATGATGAACACATGTATACTTATATGAACACGTGTATACTTATGAACACGTGTATACTTATAATGAACACATATGTAGGATGGTGATAACTAAAATTATTTCAATTTTAATAAAAATAAATTACATACCCTGTAACGCAACCAGTTTTCTTTTATCAATCCATTTCTATGAAATGATTTAAACACTTAACAAATAATCCTTTTTCACGTTACTCAAACCACGCTAGTCTGTTCTAAGTTTTCGTCGAGCGAAATAGGGTTATAACATTGAAAATCGTCTTGGACCCAAACCAGACCATCGCCAAGAGCGCGCCAACCCTCGTTTTGGTCTATCTCTAATGGCCGTCGCGAAAACGAAACTATCGAGAGTGGCAGGTCTGTATAATATTAGTCTGTGATATATATAATAATTACATTCTTAGAAAGATATTTATTATATATTACATATTTTTTTTTTCTTTCTGGAGGATGTAGCAAAAGTCAGAATTTAATTGAATTTGTTTTTTCCCTATATTAAATAATTTTTATTTAAAAAACTACTTAACGTATCTTACTGAAATTTATTTTATATATTTTATGGGATAATTTGAATATTTCCTAAAATTTTCGAAGCGATTTGTGAATTTTAAATTTGCTTAAAAAATGTTTGAAACATTAGGTTCCATAGGGTTCAATGTATTTCATTTTTTCAACCCAGGTTCAATCCAAAACTAATTGGGTGATATTGTTCATTTATATCCCCATAGGTCCCACAGACCGTCTGAAAAATGTACTAAAATGTCATTTTGATAAAGTCATTTGCACGGCAGTTATCGTGCTAATGGACAGACAGACAGACAGACAGAATGAACAAAGTCATAAACACTTTTCAACTATGTTGTAAAATGTTAAAAAAGTGTGACAAATGTGAATATTGAAAGTCAGTAGAACGTGATTAAAACAATACTTGCCTACTGGAATTACTTTTATAGGTTACTACACATTTTAATCTCAAACTTAAATGGTCGGAATAATGAATCGAATCTTTATCCTCTAGAGTGTGACTTGTAATGTTACCAACTACGCTATTTCGGTAATACATTATAGTACACTATTTCACCATGTAAGTAATTACTTTATATTTTATTTTTTCAAAGTTTATGAGATAACCATTAATCATTGCTATCATATTTATCTTAGCCTTCGTCAGTGGTAGTATCATGCATCGTTTAATCTAGAAAATATTTAAATACCCGGACTGTGAATTGAACTAGAACCTGCTACATTTCGTTTAGTTATATTGAAAGTTGCATTACTTGGGGCATCGATGGAAATATTTTGAACTACTTTGCAATTTGTTTCACATGCTGATTTCCCACTCCTGGTCAAATTTCGTAAGAATTACAAGGTATTTTATGTTTTTACAAACAGGCACTTAATATGTACTGCCGCTTTAAAAGAACCGGTTATACGCGCGCATTGTGTCATTTTAACACAAATGAAAACTTCTTTCATTCACGTTATGAATAATATTTCTAATGATGTAGCCAAGGTGGAAACACTTATAGAATTCATTTAAACACTTTTCAATAGTTTTAGGTGGTGTTGCCAATATAAGCGCCAAATTTCAATTTACTAGATATTACTTATTGATTACCAGATTACATAATAATTTCCAGATAGGTATTAAATGTCAATAGCATTATTGTATGAGTACTACTGAGGACACCACATCGATCTAATTAGTGATGTAATTATAATTAGTGATGGTTTTTTACTTATCACATTTTCTTATCGCCTGTACTAGAAATGGTTGCATAATAAGACTGTTCGTGAAAAAATTATTTTGATATCATGTAATATTTAAGCCCCCACCCCCTCCCTGCCAGGATTTTGAAATTTGTATTATATGCTATTTTTTATTTTTTGAAGCAGCTCTTTCTGTTTTATTTTAAATTATATTTCAGAGTAATTTTGAATTTTAATAGCATTTGCCCACATGAGGTATAAACCGGTTAAATAAAGTCCAATTCGTTAGACAACAGAAAAATATAAAATAGAACGTGAAAGAAAAAGTACGCCTTCACTTAGAGTAGGTTAGTAGAAGCGAATACAGCGTTGCAGGCACAATATGTTGATGGGAAAAGGAACCGAATCTTGGCAATTGTAGAAGAGGAGAGTGTTTCACACTGAAGGAATAAAAATATGAGCATATATTTTTATTGCAAGAGCCAGGAAGCAATTTCCTCGATCACGTGTCGCCAGAAGATGAGATCGCTAAAAAAGTACTGTCTAGCATTCTAGATTATGTGAGAGAAAGTAAGTTATCTACTATAGGTTTAGTTGTAATTGGATCGAGTGGGACATTTGTCAACGCTGGTGTAACAGATGGCGCTATACGACTATTTGAGTTGCATGCAAGAAGCCCGTTGCAGTGCCATGATATACCACGTGTACGATAACGAGCACCCCTCTAAGTCATTTGATACGACATCCAGGTGTAAATACTACTAGCTCTTTTACATATTGTATTCCTATCTTGACTCATCTGAACAACTACCAATTGTGAAGTTTAAAAATATTATTGTTGATATGCCAACAGTAGATGTAGATATACTTAGTACTGGCCAAAAATATCTGTGCGAATTCTGTCAAACGATATCTTCTGGAAATTGTTCAACAGTGCTGTGCAATAAATCACCAGGAAAACTTTCTCATGTCAGGTGGCTTAAAAGAACAAGCATAGTGCTTTGTCTATACATTTGTACAGAAGAACCATAACTTGGAATGAAGACTATTGTGTTATATATTCTAAAAGCGTATGCAACGGTTATGTTTGTCACTGAAACTCAGCCTTCATGCACAGCCGGTGCACAGCATCTTTCCGAAGTTATTCACTGGTCGTTATTTATTAGTGGTGGTTTTATTAATGGATCCTGCAATCCAGAATAATAGTTTTTATGGCCATCTAGAGAATCTGATGATTGCAAAGATCACTGACAAACGACGCTATGTGATAAAATTAGGATTACAAAGAATCATGAACGCCCAAACACTTCTTAATGACACAATTCGTGATTTTATCATTCTACCTCTCAATTTGCAACTAATTGACTATAGTACATTGTATTCAAGGTACATTGTAGTACAGTAAATATAATGAAGTACACTGTACTATTGGCAGAATTGTACGCATACTGAACACCCACTGACTAAACATACACGAGTGGAAAACTTGAGAAAATGGCTAAAGCGGGAAATGCTATTGAAAGTAAGCTGTGGAATCCCTCCATGCCATATACAAGCTGTCGAAATGGCAGGCAATTTAGTGCTAGATGCATCCGAATCTGTTTGTAGAGCAAAATGCCGCAATGGCTTTATACGCAAAACATTAGCGTCCTGAAAGTTGATGCCCAGCTTCGAAAAGAAGGCAAAATGTTTACTTAAAGACTCCAGTATTAATACATAGAACATCGTGACCATATTTGGATGGGAGGCTGGTCTGGAGGGAATAGTTAAAATTTGACTAAAGCCCCTTTTTATGATGAATTCGGAGTTATTCTGTCAAAATTTTGTCAGAAAACAAATAATACAAATTTCCAAGGAACTGGCGAGGTTTTTTAAATATTATGCACTATCAAAATAATATGTTTTACAAAAATAGGGCTCTTTTCTACAACCTAAATATATTTTAATTTGAAAGAAAATTACAAACATTTGATACCAATGCACATACACAATATTCTCACCACAGGCGATTTCGATTTAAAAATAATAAAAATCGACTCACCCTGATGATTAGTTAGAAATTGAAAAAACATCGGCCTTCAATCAATATAATCGTGTATATTTTCATAACGAATCCTGCTATACCTACACGTAATTACCAGGCTAAATTAAATTAGGATTATTAGACAAAAATAAATAAGGAATGAATTAGGAAAATCTTACACATGATTTTAGTTAAAATAGTTCGCTCTATACAGTTTGTAATAGAAATTCTATTCTTTTCCAAATCAGATATATTTATTGTTATACGGGTATTAGGAGGCGATTAATAACATTGTAATAAAATTATATTATTTTGCCTCAGCTCCGTGTATTACATTTCACACAATCAATCTTTTGATCACACTGTTTTGTGTGGTTAGAGTAAATATTGCTTAAAATATATCTTTAAGATGCTATATTTTGATTTAATGTAACTAAATGGATGTTTGCAAAATGAATAACATAGTATAAAACGATTTTGAACGTTAATATTTCTTTTATATCCACGAAGTATTGCAGTGAAAGGAAAACATAATACCATTACATGTATTACAGTATAATCGAAAATATACAAGTTTTAAAACTATATTGATTCTGTATTTAATTAAATCATCAACACCCCTCTAGAGACCAAATATGACTCAAATTGCCTTTCCTTTTATGAATTAGCTTAAATTTAATTAAATATTAGTAACATCAAAGAAAGTCAGTTTGTGCCAAATATGCCTTAATCCATTATTTCTCTATCAGGTGAATAAACAAATACTTAAAATTAGATTGGAAGCGCGTGGATTAGTTGATGCAGAAATAATTGCTTTGTGTTTTGATAAGCTTTAGTGAACTGTTGCTAATTTGTGTAGCATTTATTAGGTGACATGGGAAGAATGAGAATTTAAGGAAATTTTACTATTTGTCCCTTCTCTCGATATAAGGTTATCTGTATTTTCATATTAATATCTTTATTTTCAAAATAATACTGGTAACTTAAATTTAACATATTCAACCAAACATTATATGCTGAAATTTTTTACGCTTCAGGATGATTTATCTGCAATAATTGAGACTAATGATTTGGAACGGCAAGCTTCTCTGGTTTTTCTCCTACATTAATAGCTTGTATTGTTTAGGAACACTCAGAATTATAATCGGTATCAAAACGGTAAAATGCATTTGTTTTCAGTCGTAAATTACTCCTTTAAAATGTTCTTAAATTCTTTGAAATATTATTTGAAGTTGGAAACAGGATAATCACGCTGAAGAATTGGATGATTTATACTGAATTGTCTTAATATAAAATATTTTAATAGGATTTATATCCATAGCTAGCATAGTCCATGCCAATATTAAGCGCCAGAAGATTCTACAACTATCACTGCATATCATTGGTTTCAATAGGAATTGATACCATAATATCGTGAAAAGGCTTTCACACCTCTGTGTTACTGGGCGCGGTAGCCCATTGGTTAGCACGCTGGAGTTGCACTCGGTAGGCCCGGGTTCGATTCCAGCCACTGCCAAAACTGCCGCCGTGTTCACGCGGAGTACGATCACGTTAAACATGTGGGTCCGTAAGTCCTTCCGAGAGGTTGGTGGTAGGGGAAGGAGGGTACGGTCCCTGTTGATGCCTCCCCCACTGGGTTCCGGTCCAAATTGGGTGGCACTTCCCGGCCGTCCAAACAGTTATCTTACACCTTTCTGGTAGGTCGGACGGTCTGGGTCTCAACAACAACACCTCTGTGTTATAATTGTGTTTATATTAAGGTATTGTTTTATTTCTGTGTAATTGAAAGTGTTAATTTTGCAATATAAATGTATTTTCGACATGTTTTCAACTCCATTGACTTTTAAGGGAAGTGAACTCTTAAATCGCGAAATTGTGTATGTTCCAGAAAAATATTAATAAAATAATTTATATTTTCGCTTTTCAGTCATTAATTACGAACTTGCAAGTTTTGCGCACGCGCGTGTTTGAAAAAGGATTTGGCGGAGTGTGGAAGGGACGTTGGAACAGAGGAGTGGTGTTAGAAAGCACGTTGGATCATGAATTTGAGAATGAAAAGTTCTAAGTGTGATTTGTTAAAATATAGTTACGGTGTAAAAATGTAATAACAAGGAGATAGTGCTTTTGGTCGGATATGGCCTAGGAGAAGACACGATCATCGTTCTTACAAAAATATACTCCCGGGCTTGTGAAGAAATGGAGGTTTGTTCTGATGGAATATAGTATTCTGCCTTTGGGTCGGCTTCGAGATGCAATTAAAGCTAAGTAGCTATTTATTTCGATTGTTTATGCCTGATCCCTCTTCGTGTGGATTTTGCCGAATTGTGTGGAATAGTTCATCGAAGTCGGGATTCCACTAGTTCCTGAGTGAAATCGAGTGTTTCCAGTAGTGTAATGAAGTCCAGTTTTTCTTCGTGTATCTATTGCCAAAAAACTCAATTCCTTAACCTCCTGGTGAGCGGAGCGTTCTTTTGTGTTCAGTCAAGATTTCGCCTGTTTCTTCGCCTGTTCCTTGTTTGGTGCAAGAACTGTTCTGTGTAGAGATTCCTAAATTTCGATCCATGTTCCTATGTGTTAATTGTTGTGTTTCAAGAGAAAAGGTAACTTTTTGTCTAATTTCATTCTCATGAGATAGAATATTATTACAAGTCCGATCTGAAATTTGAAGTATTGATTACTGCCTTGAGTGTGAAATGGTTATTTTAAAATGTTATGTGATTTAAATATAATATGACAGATATTGTGTTATTTTGTATGTCGGAAAATATATGTATTCTCTCTGTTCCTCTTCCTCCAGTGGTGTTCTTAATTGTCACCCTACCGAGTATAATTCTGAGTTATCGCGTAATTGCTAAGGTACTATTTCCACTATTTTGAATCACTGCCTTGTTTATTTTCAAATTCAATAAATGTGTTTAATTCTAACTTGTGTTTTGTCTGTGGTTACACAAACCGACGCCACAATATCTTCATTTATGAATTATTTGTTTTCAAATCATGCGGATTTAAAAAAATCTCTCTACATAGAGGTTTTTGCAAAGTGTATTTATTCACAGAAAAAAAAATCCATGACAGAAAGAGCAATTTTTTTTCTTGAGTTACCCGTCCTCACACATTACATACACACAAACACATGCAAATGAACACACTTCGAAAATCCGTTCAGTTTGTCTTTAAACATGATTTTTACTCAAATCTCAATTTTGTGCATGATTTTCATACAAATCTCGATTTTACACCTTATTTTCAGTCAAATTTTGATTTTCCCTTTATATTAAAATACAAATAACTGACGACGCCGTCGCCATTGTTCGAAAATTTCTCGTTTCTCGAGTTTTCTACTTCGTACAACAAAAACTATAGCATGTAAGAATATGAAATTTGGTACACTTGTAGAGAAATCTTTGGGGAATATGCCGATACAAACTGTTTTTTATATATGTTGTGGTTTAATAAATATATAATGCCAAAGAGAAAATATTTGAGCTGGGAGTCCTGAATTGACTAACAATAGCAATACCACGAAATTTTGCAGGCAGGTATCTACATAGCTGAATTTTTGCTGGACGGAGCCATTTTTTTATTTTCAATTTAGTTTGCGAGACATTTAACTTTTTATGCCCATCTGAAGTGAAATATTTTCTTCCGTATCGGCACGTCTAGCGATTTCTCTGTCTCGCGCCGCAAAAACTATAGCATACAAAAATATGAAATTTGGTACATTTATATATGAATAATTAGATAATACGATAAAATAAATCGTTTACCGATTTAAACTCTAGAAATAGCTCTTAAACTTTAGAAATAGCTCTAGAGCAAGGATCAAGGAATTCAGTTTTGGGATTCCCCTGCTTTTCTCTCCGGAAAATTGGTAGGGATAGAAAAAGATATATTTTAATGTAGAATTTTTAGGAGAGATGGGTGTGCAGCGAGCTCTGCTAGCGCAGCGAGTGGGAAGCGAAGCCAGTTACGGGGGTTTGAGAAGAAGGGGACAGAGCCCCCTAGTACTCTAAAATGTAATTATTTTTTATATATGTATGATACTGTAAAAATGTTTAGTATTATACTCGCAGTGTAAATAATATAATAGCTTAACCAGTTTTTGTCTTATGCAACTAGAAATCTAATATTAGCAGGTTTTCAGACTATGAAAAATATTTTTTTTTTTTTTATTATTATGATGTAGCTAGAAAGTAGGTGGAACACATTTGATTATTGATTATTTACTTTGCCGCTATATACAATAGTTATTGCGGGTGAATCTCGACTGATTTGAACTTCATGTAGAAAATTATATATATATATATATCATATCTGGTGACCCTAGAAGTCGAAGGATATAAGTGTAGAAATTTTTGTTTCGATATAATTGACTGTATAGTTGAGCACCTACAGTAATAGAAAGAAAACAAATTTTATATTTTTATTGCAGATTAATAATTGTAATCTTTCACATCTGCTTGAAAAGATATTTGAAACTTGAAAAAAATTATATATTTTAAGACAAAAATTCAACTGATTTTGACTTTTACCCTTTGGCTATCAAAAATAATGGAACGATTTAAAAAAGTGGATAAAAGTGAGTTAAACAACACTTTTCATTGTGCAAAATGTAGATTTATCAAAAGATTTTAGATTGCAATAAAATGATATAAATAATCATGTTCAGGTACCTGGTCCGTGTAATAGATCACATACATTTCATGTACATCATTCTACGCGTATGTGTGGTCGAAATATTTTGTTCTGATTCGTTCCGGTAGATCAAAGGTCAGGAAGATTTTTATAGAATTCGTAAATCGACGATCGGCTCTCATTCTATATTTTCTGTGATCATGCCAAATAATCAGAACGGTTATCATCGCCTTGAGGGTTGTAGCGTACTTTTTGACCAGAGTTATCTCCGTCACTAAATAATGCAACATTATCTGTCAAAAAATTATGACTGTTACTGTGGTGAGCAAATTAGAAACATCAAGTTTGTTACTTTAAAAATCATAAATCAATGATCCTTTCATTAAATTAGCATTCTTAATTAGATCGTAAATCGTATAGCCGCACATTGCATCGTTTCTGCATTATAATCCGCCATTAATTCTTTGCGCGAGTTACTGAAATATAATTATTAATTAACATACGGTACAAGTGAATTCCACAATTTTAAATTTTAAAATAAACATAATTTATTGCACATAGTATTATTACGTTTAAACTTGCATTAATTTTATATACACTCTTAAGGAGAAGTGAATGCGCGTGTGAGACTAGGATTTATAATACTTTTCCAAAATCATAATTTTGACCTATTGTATAATGCAGATTTGCACATACCTCTGTTTGTCGTCTTAGACACTGAAAAGCGCTCTTGAACGTTCATTGCTGTTTGTCATGGAGACAGAAGCATACATCGCTAATCTCTAGATTCTGTACAATCAATTTTTATCAAACACACTTCTTAATATTCTGGATATTAGCTGGAGCATTATTAGCTGAAGCTAACCTTTTATTGTGTAAGTCACGAATTGATGTTAGCATTTCCTGGTACCACAGCATCCTAATATGAAATAGCCCACTCTACCAAAGTCATTCAGTCTGCCATGTATGTCATCGCAAAATTATTTATATCCCTTTATCAAAACGGAAAGTGTTTTTATAACCCCCTTTCCATGTACTTAACTCACTTTTTATATGGCACATTCAATCTTAGGCATCTGCCAACGGCCCTACCGTGCTGAAAACACCAGTTCTCGTTAGATCACCGAAGTCAAGCAGCATCGGGCGCGGTTAGTACTCGGGTGGGTGACAACCTGGGAACACCGCGTGCTGTTGACACATTTCGGGCGCGGTAGCCCGGTGGTTTGCGCGTTGAATTTTTCACGCTGCCACAACTGCCGACGTGTTCATGCGGAGTACGATCACGTTAAACATGTGGGTCCGTAAGTCCTTCCGAGAGGTTGGTGGTAGGGGGAGGAGGGTACGGTCCCTGTGGATGCTTCCACCACTGGGTTCCGGTCTAAATTGGGTGGCACTTCCCGGCCGTCCAAACGGTTACCTTACACCTTTCTGGTAGATCGGACGGTCTGGGTCTCAACAACAACAACTCTTAGGCATCTAGGGTCCTCATTTATAATTAACAAAAATATCAGTAATATGTATTATGTATGTGGTTTAACAGTACTTTTCTCCATTATGTAACTAAATTTAAATATTTATTAAATATCAATAAAGTAATAGGAATATTTCCCAAGAGTTCCCAATTTTAATGCTTGAATTTCCATTCAATGAGAAATCGCTAGGTAATAGGAAAGGCGTTGTTTCCCAATGCATTATTTCTCTCTTCTTAAGAGCTCAAAGGGATATCTCGGATTAGTTTTAAAACTAATTGCTTTGAGCCTTGATAAGCTTCAGTGACGTTTCCTAATTATTGTGAAACATTAATCTGTAAACGTGGAAACAATTTAGCTAAATGAAGAAAGTTTAACATAGGGGTACCCAGGGGTAAATCTGTGTTTTTGAATTAATATTCTCGTTTTAAAATAATACTAACAATTAAAAATATATGTAAAATATATGAGCAAAGCTTGATAGAAATGCGTTCATATATATACAAATACATATATTCGCTAGTCGATGTAATACACTTTAACTTTAATTACTGAAAGTAAAAAATCTGATCACACATACTACTGATTCATATTTTTCTATTGATCTCTTGCTATTTCTGATAGATTCAATGATTATTTTATTGAGCAAAATTATGTATGCAGTGTACTATTACATGTAACTGCTACATATACATTCCATTTATTTGACCTTCCTTTTAGCTTGTTGACGTTACTCAAAAAAAAGAAAGAAAGAAAACAGTGATATGGACAGCGCATGACCGTCACTACATAGTACATATAAGTACTTTACTTTTTACAATGCGAAAAAATGATGGACATTGTTCTCGCCACAATGTTTTTAAAGTTGAAAAAAAATGTAAAATTATTTAAGTACCAAAATATTAAGTACCAAATTAACCTATATTTCATGCAAAAATAACTCTACAACTGGAAATATTGCTAATATCTTCCAAGCATTATATTCAAATATGTTAATTATTAATTCATTAATTTTTGCGTCATTTTTGTAACGTTAGCAGCATTTTAGAGAGTTAGACGACATTTTTGTCAATTTGATATGTACCGCATTTAAAACGTGACGATGTTGACGATCTGTTGAAAGTTCGCCGTGCAGTGTGGCATTGTCTTGCTGGAACACCGTGTCGAACTTCAGGCATCACAACTTGTGTGACGTGCCGGTCCGCTGTCAGATTATCTACAATGTGCACCAGAGTTGCCTGTTGATCGAACATGATATTGCCCCGAACCATGATGGTCGGTGTGACGCTCGGTAATAAGGACTGGCAAATGGCGTTCCTTGGAAAGCCGCTATACCCATCCACGGCTGTCATTTCTCCACAGGCAGAAGCGATATTCATCCGTAAATAATGCTCGATGCCATTCACTGGTTCTGTTGCAATGACGACAAGACCACGCCAGACATACATCCCTCTGTGGAGCGCTTAATAGTACCCCAGTGTCTGGCCGCTCTGCGCGATTCTGTACTTCATACAACCTGTTGCGAATGGATAGGGTGCACACAGGTGCAACCGTTGATAGTGGCAGGCTGTATCGGATTCCACTTGTCGTTGAGAACGGATTTCGACGAGCTTTTCGGCGAAGCTGCCGGTCTGTACGGTCTGTCATATGCATGTTGGATCCACTCCCTCTTCGGCGTGTTCGCTGATATTCCTGCGTCCATCGTGTTACACATCTCTGGATGATACTCACGTTGTACCCAACACCCGTGGCAATTGTACACGTCGACAAGCACACGCTACGCATCTCCATGCTACGATCTCATTCTCCAGCCGTTATCTGCTGGTACAGAGCTCGTTGACGCCTTCGAGGCATCGCTTCTTGACTGTTCGGCTGGTGCAAATCGTCGCAGATAGCAACTACGGGACAAGTTGTATGCTGGTTTTTATCACCCGATATTGGGTGTAACGTGACCCGATACATACGAAAACTTAATCATTTGCATATGACTCTCTTTTCTACCTGTACTGTGATTTGCATATTGCTACGTTTATTCCTCCATGGTGTTGCAGTTTCAATGTTGACGAGTGTATGTGTTACAATATAGAGATCTTCTATGAAGCAATCCATTCGTTTTTGGTTTTTATAGAGGTTTGTAATGTGCTTCAATATTGCAAACCTCTATAAAGACTGAAACATTCAGTTTTACACGCAGCCGGCATCAAATTTCTTTATGCTGCTCGAAACTGCCAGGATCATGTGCAATATTGTGCACTTTGTCGTTAATGTTGAAAAAATCCCCTAAATATGAATTAAGTGAGTATGTATTGGTATTGGTTTAAAAGAAATTCAAGTCCCACTTTGAAAGATAAAAACATGTACAGAATTTGTTATTGAAAATGATTTATGTAATCTAAACGCAAAACATATAATAATCGAACAGTACTAATTATTTTAAAACTAGCAATCATTTATGTACCGTAAATTTGTTTGTTATTAAATGATTACTAGAGCCCGGGAGTTCAGGCAATAAGAAGGTCGTTCGCACTTTATGGAAACGATTTTGTATTTATGTTTCTCATTAGCGTTTTGAGAAAAAGATTTGGCATTTTCAATATAATCGTCTGCTACTGTTTTGTTTTGATTGGAATGTAGAATAAAATATTTATTTCGAAAATGGCTCATGAAATTGATACATGGCTCGAAGATTACGTAAATGCGCTTTCCGAGGATAAATATCCGTATTAACAAATTGTAAAGCGGTGTAAAAATCGAGGTTATTGCATTTCAAGGAAAGGTAATTTTAATATATTAACTTTGAAAAAGAAAAAGCGTCTAGCTGAAGATAAAAATGAAAAAATGGCCGCAAAACCGCATCCAAAGCCTGTTCGAACTCTGGTAAATATCAAGGAAGTGAGGTAGGTCTCTGATCCTAAAAGAAAATCCTCCGACTCAAAATATTTTGTTTAAAACAAAAGTTCATCTGCTTTTGCCAATGCAGATTGCGGAAAGAAAAACAAATTGAAGAAAATTATATAAAAAAAAAAACACCTAGCTGCTGATAAATGGAAATTTGTGGTAAAACTCGATGAGGCATCGGTGTATTTAAGTAACAGTAATAAAAAAGAGCAATTTTCTATTGTTCAACTGACGAAAATGACCGACGAATTGGCTTCGTCAATGTACAGCAAAATTCCCAAAGGGATTCATGATAGTTGCAGGATTTTGTTACAACGGTAAATTAAAATTAAAAAAAAGTCTTAAGTAAAGCTAAAATTTATTCACTCTACCATCAGCAGAATATTTTAGAACCCATTTTTATAGAAGAAATTCCAGCCTTATATCTAAAGGACATCAATAAATTTGAGCTTCATATGGACAAAGCCTCTAGTTACACGTCTAGTCAACTGCCGCATATTTAGCAAAGAAAGAATCAGAAACAGGAATAAAATGTGTCCCATTTAATGAAATACCTGTAAAATTACCTGACGCTTCTCCTATGGACTTTTGCGCTTTCGGTTTGTTAAAACGAGCCTTAGGAAAACGGCATCCAAGAACACTGAACGGACATTGGAAAACAACCCAAAAGGAGTGGGATGAAATTGACATGATGGTGCTAAGAAAAAGTTTACATTCATCGAAAATTCGAACTAGAACTATAGTGAAGAATCAAGGATATCAGATGGAAATAACTCGCCGCAAGAAATACGCCATTTATGCATAAAATTTAACTGCCAAAATCTTTTACATAAATTGCAAACGGCCTTCTGTAAACACTAACAAAATAGGTAGGCAAAAAAGTACTAAAATAATCAAAATAAGCACTTCAAAAAGGAACTAAAAATCTAAAACATAGCTATTTGATATAATAACTAAACCAGCAAAAATAATAGTTTCAATAATCGCTTTGTTACCGTAAACAATTTAATCAGTAGGAATTTCTGATCAAGTGACCAGTAACAAGATGTTAATTTAATATGTGAAATTAAGTTATACATGAATAGAGTGAATGTAATTACTCGAATAGTCAATTCCTATTACGCATCATAACTATGTTTTTTTTTTCATTGCAATTTCTGACGTCTATTTGTTAATATTGTTTTCAATAGTGAGGAAGTTTCCTGCAATTCAATTGGAGTTATGGGGACATAGCTGAATGAGTCCGTTTTGGAGGTAGATAATTTGACATAACTATAACCACCAAGAACTAACTCTTCCTATGTTATATGCTCTATTGATTTACAGAAAGAAATTTTTCAAATTTCTGTCCGAAATTATCACATGTTGAAATATAATTTAATTATTTAACTATATCGGTCACAATTTACAATGATTCCAACAAATGAATAGAATCAATTTGGGAAGTTTTACACATATGTTGAGATCCCGGCCACACAACTTGTTACCACAAACCCCTTGGGTTGGTCGTGTGGTCTGGGCCTTCAACGTTCAACATATGTTGAGATAAACGTCAATTCATTCTGTACTATCAATCACTAATGTTTGGTACTTTTAACGGATACAGATTCTATTTACAAATAATTAAATAAAAAGCTCTCTTGGTTAAAAATAAAATTAAAAGAAAGCTAAATAAATAAACTTCAAAACAAATTCCAAAATAGGCAATTATATTAAAACTTTCAAAAAAGGCGCATATTTATAATACCTCATAAAAATATGCAAAATAATGCAAATATGGCATTTTCCCTGAAATTCCGGGCTTTATTGATTATAATATTAGTTATATTCATGCATGCATTTATGTGTTTTGTATGCAGATTTGTAATGTTTTCTTCAAAATCTGTTATACTTTTTACCCACATCGAACGCATTTATGCTAGTTCACTATATATTGCAAAATCGGAACTTCTATAATACACAATATGAGTACTTCGTCCTCCATTTCTGAACGTCCTCCATTTCTGGAGAGGATATAAAATTTATAATATTTCAAAATATTATTAAAATGAAGCACTATTGAATTTTGACGAAAATCCTGGAAATTTTGCAAAATAACATAAAACCTTGGATACTATTGTGATATATGTTGTTTTTTGATTTTAAATTATTCGAGCGAAATGGTTTTAAATCTTATGGATACCGCTGTTATTCCTAGGACTCTTTAGGGAACGGCTGTTAGTGGCAACTTTCTTGACGAACTTTGGAGGATTACAACAAATAACAGACAATGAAGTAAAAAATCTGTATATACTAATTGCCAAGTCTCCGTCTGTCACGCCTTTCTTAGGCTCTTCCCGAATAGATAGAGATTTGAAATTTGGTACACGACTCGGTCGTTCGATAAATCCCCTGGAAAAATCGAATTTTTTGGAAACTTTCTCTAGAGGGGGTGCTCCACACCAAAACGTTCGAAATGTGAAACGATAGGAAAGCATGCTTTACAATAAGATAGCGACTTTAAATTTGGTGTATGGGTAAAATGTTCGAAATTAAGAAAGTGTGCAATTTCAGATTTCCAATATTTTCTACTTAAGGGAGTGCCGCACACCAGTGTTCGATATACCGAATAAATGAGAAAAGGCTCCTTTAAAATTTGATAGAGGCTTGAAATTTGGTATATGGACTAATAATTTGACAAAAAACACCCACGACGAATATAGTTTTTCAAAAATGTTCTTTAAGGGGGTGCTCCAGAGGGAAACGTTCGAAAGGTGAATTGATAGAAAAAACATGCTTCGGAATGATATGGAGATATCAAATTTGATGTAAGGGTAAGGACTAAAGTGTTCAATTTCAGTTTACCAATATTTTCTAATTTAGGAGGTGTCTCGCACCAAAATCTTCGATTTTCGGAATAAAGTAGAAACGCCCCTTTTTGAAGCGTGATAGTTGCTTCGCGATAGGCTAGAGGCTTCAAATTTGGTCTACGGGTAGATGTTTGAAAGGAAGAAAGTGTGAAATTACAGATTTCCCGTATTTGCTACTTTTAAGGGGTGCCGCACACTAATATGTTCGATTTTCCGAATAAATAAGGCATGCTTCCTTTTAAATGTGATACAGACTTGATATTTGGAATATGGGCCAATCATCTGATAAAAACCCAAGACAAACAGATTTTTTCAAAAATGTTCATTTATGGGTGTGCTACACAGAAAAACGTTCGAAAGGAGATATGATAAAATAGCAATGCTTCGACATGAGATAGACTTTAATGTGGTGTACGGGTAGATAGTTCGAAAGGAAGAAATGCACAACTTAAGATTCCCAATATTTTCTTCTTTAGGGGGTTCTGCACTCCAAAATATTCGATTTGCCGAATAAATGTGAAACGCGAATTATTCAAAAATTTACATTATTTAGAGGTTGCTTATTGCAAGACCGTTGATTTTTAACTGGTATTCGGCTAATATACATTAAATTTTACACTACTAATTTATAATGATACTGTGTAAGACAAAAAAAAAAGAAAAAAAAAGCAACTTAAATTTACTATTAAGTGTATGTATTTAAACTAACTTTTTGGAGTTAGATAATGATAACTATTTGCTGAACTCATAATCAAATGTCACGTGTTATTCAGTATTTCATTGCAAATGTGATAGGCCTAAAACAATGGCCAAAAGCAATTATAGGTAAATAATAACTTACAATGGTTGTAGGTTATGTATATAGGCTGTGGAATATAGAACTGTGTGAATATAATTCTTACATCGGGTAAACTTAGGATCTACAAAGAGACAAACTCAACATCCCCTTTTCAAGAGAAAAAACTATCCTGTGCGAAACTAATGATAATGATAAGTATCTCCATCGTTAGCTGGAGAATGGCTGAGATTTTCACGCCGTTAATGTTCAACGAGGTTTTGTATGACTACAGCTTTTAATCGCATAGATTGTGTAAAGTCAAGTTTGGGCCCCGCTTAGGAATGTCTTGGTAATTGGGCGATTACTCAACGGCGAGCTATGTATGAAAAACATTAGGGGTAATGGTGATACTAAAGCGCATAAGGCGTTAAAGATAATTGTATTCGCTTTATTGATAAGATTTGGCAGGAAAAGTGCAAGAATATAAGAGAAGAGAAATCTAGTGATTTTACTTCGTCGTTAATTTGGTAAAAAGCTGTATGAAATTATGTGTATATATAAAAAAAAATCTGATGTGGGCAGCATATGATTTTCCTTATATAATGCAATAAATTTACTACTTTTACAGTAAAAAAAAGATGATTGTTATAGTAGATATTTATATTCTTTCCAAGATATTGAATTTTCGTCAATGAGTGGTCATTTTCATTGATTTAGCGTCATTTTTATCAATTTGGCGAGTTTTTCATTAATTTAGCAACATTGAAGAAAGTCGCCAAGTTGGCGACATCACCACCAAATTCGTCGCCAAAATCTCGCCAAGCGTTTTGGATGGAGAAATAAGTTATTCTTACAGAATATAAATGACTATTGGCGTTCAAATACAAATGTATTACTCAAAGTATCTTTTTTCATGCATGGAATGAACTAGATCCACGAGAATGATGTCACAAATTTATCGCATGGTATTGCATATGAAAAGTGAACATGTTTCTCAATAAGAATTTCTTTTTTTTTATTTTATGAGATTTTTTTGAAATTTTTTTTGAAAAATGCGCAATATCTCGAGAAAGGTCCATGTTAGCGTTCTAAAATTTATGTCAATCATTTTCTAATGAAAAATTACATATGAAATGTCTATATGCGTAACTTTGTAAAGGAGTTTTGATTTTTGGACGATTTTTTCAAAATTTCACTCGAAAGTTTAGGGGGATTCTGAACATTCAATTGTGTATAAAAACAATAGGCTTCCAGTGTGTACGGATTGTAATTTTTGTACCAAATTTACTCGAATCGGTCCATTCGTTCGTCAGTTGTCGTCTCCACTGAGTCACTGACACACACACACACAGACAGACATCACTTCAAAAATGTTTGATTTGTGATCAGGGATGCTTGAAACGTGCTCTCCCGTCGAAAACTCGAATTTGAATTTTCGACCCCGCCACAATACTTTCCTTATACGTTATTGTATATAAGGAAAGTAAAAATGATATAAAATATTTTACATAAGAATTACAACAGTTTTTTTATCTCATGCACTTTGCATTTTAACTTATGTTTTAAAATTTTCACGTTATACATCCCGAATAGAATTGTTTTTCTGAAATGAGTTATCTACGTTATGAAGTTTACAAAGCATCTGTAAATATGATTTTAGTCTGGATGAAGATGTTTAGGAGTTTATGAGATAAATCTTGATAGGGTTGCAAAAAAAATTATATTTGAATAATGTGCTATTTAATAATTAATAATATTAATGCTTAAAATAAAAAAAATTAAATACTTAAGTTGGATGATATTGCCTTAAATGTAAAATGAAAGACTAAATGAAAAAAAATGTGGTGCTATAATGTATTATAAATGAAAGGTACACTCTATAACAAAAAAATCGACGCACCAAGAAGGATTTGTCCGATTGTGATAAAAATTAGTGGATGTGAAGAACATACATAGAAAAATAAACTATTAAAATTTCAGAACAATTTAATGATTTAGAGTTTGCCCGTATACCAAGGGAGGAAGTCAATAAGGCGTTGGTCCACCTCTGGCCTGGATGCAAGATGTCACCGGACGTGGCATAGACGGATGGTGTCCTGCGGATGGTCTTGCCAAAGTGTCTCCAACTCTCGGTCAAAATCGTCAACATTCCTGGATGGTTGCAATTGCCTTCCCATTACGTCCCAAATGTGCTTTATGGGAGAGAGATCAGGAGAGACCTAGTTGGGCAAGTTTGAAAACATTTCATAGCAACATGTGTCGTGTGCGGCCGGGCATTATCTTGTTGAAAATAAAGTCCGGGGTGTCGCAAAAGGAATGATAACACAACCGGTCGTAGAATGTTGTCTACGTAACGCTGTGCTGTCAGTGTGCCAGAAATGACTACGAAAGACATTAAGGTATCCACAGTCGAAATGCAACAGAAATTTTGACCATAGATTCAGAATCGTTCCTTATATAAACCTGCTGAATGCGCAGTTCCGATGCGCTGGAGCTCCCACTATTTATTCATTGGACGCCAAATTTTATTCATTTGCATGTGCGCTCAAAATGGCTTTGCATACGAAATTTCATTACAATCGGATAACTCCTTTTTGGTGCATCGATTTTTTGTTGTTATAGAGTATATTTAGGATATATTTGCAATTTAGTGCACAACTCTATCGTTCAAACAAATCTTTGGAAATAATTGAATTTTTCAAAAGATAACTGTAAAGAACATGGTCCACACAATAAAGATTGAAATATGAAGAAAAAAGACAGGCGTACTTTGCGATGACTTTGAGACATTAAAAGTGGTGCACGAATGAATAGTGTGATTATAATAAGGAAGAAAGTTTGAGTATTTAAAATGTTATTACTTTTGGATTGCCACGTACCAAAATGTTCGATTTGCTCAACTGAGATAGAAACCTGATATTTAGTGCCCGATTAAATCATTGGATAACAACTTATATTTGATAGACGCTTGAAACGAAAACGTTTAATGTATGAACTGTCTGGAAAACTCTCTTTAACGTGAAATAGAGACTTAAAAGTTTGTCTGGGAAGATTGTTGGATAGTAAGAAAGGGTAAAATTATAATTTTAGATATGTGTTGCTTTAGGGATGATATATTCAGAAATGTTTGATTTCAAGAATAAATGAGAAATGTTATAATTTGGTTTAGATATGTTTAACACACAATTTGGGCAATGATTTGATAAAAAAACTGGGGAAATATCAAATTATTCAAAATTTTACTTTGGAAGGGGGCTCTATAACAAAGCGTTCGAACGACGACCTGTTTCAAAAACGATCTGGCATCAAGCATAAACAAATGTATCTTTTTATTTTATATGCCAGACAATCCTGGGATAGTAACCACAATTAAAAACGAGTCTTTCAAAAATTTGCATTTGAAGGGGTGCGATAGATAAAAAAGGTTCGAATTGTGTGTGCATTTTTTACAAGAAAACACGTCTCAAGGATATATACTTAACATACGGTACCAGAGTAGAATGTTAGATTGTTATTTGAAGAGGTGCGTAACAGCAAAATTTTCGATTAGCCGAATATATAAAATGCTTTCTTTAGATGAGATAAATATATAAAATTAAGTACACGGTTAAAAACTAAGATAAAATTAAGATAAAAGCTCAAAATTTAGCATTATCTAGTTTAATAAAACTAACAAAATATTCCATAATTATACTCATTTAAACACTGGGTATGACATTTTTAAATACTCTCACTCATATGCATAAATATGCATCTTACTACTTGGAAATTGCATATTTTGACACTGATGCATTTTCAGCGGTTATTTAGCAAGTGAATAATTAAATTCCGCAATGAAACTTCTGTGTATAAACTAAATTATATCGAAAGATAAAGAACAAAACTGTATGGAACATGTTTAAATTGTGTTTGATATTTAGCATTGTATTTTTATGAGATAAGCAAATGAAACTGAACAAATTGACTTGCATTCAGCATATCAAGCAGCTTTTAAACTCATTAATGACAAACGTCTGGGACATGGTTAAATTTCAGATCATGAAAAGACGTTTAAAAACCAAGGCAGAATTAATGACTCTGAATGACGATTCGGGTAAATTCAATAATGGAAGATGTCTCAGAACCCATATTTTAATAATAAATGAGTAACTTCTCATATTCAAACAATAGTTCATGAATAATGATGAAGATAACGTGACCTCTCCATTATGGCCTGAAGCGAAATAACGATAGTATTCAGTTATTAATGATGATTTATTAGGATTATATTTCTTTTACTAGATATCTTCATGGAATTTCTGAAGTAGTTTTGTTATATGTTTTTCACTTAACATTATTTCATTAAACATAAGCATTCTCAGGATTACGCTCACACTGCAGATACCAGCATCGGTTGAAAACGAATATGGAGAACGACCGCAAAGTAAATGGACGGTGTGTCATCGAAAACCGCACATGCCCTTAATCAGAAAAATGTCAGTTAGAGATTCATTCTTTTATTTTACTATAAGTAATTTTTATTGAATGTCTGTAATTCTAAAATTATTTTGCTATCCCGCGAAGTGATAGTATTGACAGTATATAGTTATAGACAAGGGTATGAAACCTGATAGGACATCGTAGGAAAAAAACTTCTAGTGTTAGGTGGGATACTTCTAGTGTTACGTAAGACGATATATCACGAACGAATGGGGCGATTCGAATGAAATTTGGTACAAAAATTACAATGAGTAATTACTGGAAGCTTATTGTTTTTAAACACAATCTAATGTTCAAAACACCCCTACATTTTCGAGTGAAATATTGAAAAAATCATCAAAAAATCAAAACTTCTAATAAGGCTACGAAAACAGACATTTCTTATATAATCTTTCCTTAGAAAACGATTGACATACACTTATGAACGCTAGCCCGAACCGTTTTCGATATATTGCACATTTTCCAAATAAATTTATCAAAAAATCACATAAACAAAATATATTAACTGTAGAGGAACATGTTCACTTTTCATTTGTAATATCATGCGATAAATTGGGTGACATCATTCTCGTGGATATAGCTCTTTCCATTCATAAGGAAAAATACTTTGAGTAATACATTTGTATTTGAACGCTAATAGTCATTTATCTGCTATAAGGAAAAAAAATTTCGTCCATGTCCCTTGGCAAGATTTTTTTTAAATGCTACCAAATTAACGAAAATCTCGCCAAATGGATTAAAATAACGAATCAATGAATCAATGAAAATAAATGAATCAATGAAAATGACGACTAATTGACGAAATGTCAAAGTTTTGGAAAGAATAGAAGTATCTACTATAAGAATATCCTATTTTTTACTGTAAAAGTACTAAATTCATTGCATTATATAAGAAAGGCATGTGCTGCTCACATCAGATGTTTTAGATGGTGGCAAGATAAGAAAACTCCATGATAATATTTTCAATCGAAAATTAAACCATTTGTGCAAAAACAGCTTAAAATTGCTCTTCAATACTAAATAACTAAAAGTTGGCTCTGAATTTTAAAAAATTCCGCCGAGGTTCATTATTGGGGGAGTTCAGTCACACACACACCGCAATACCAACCTTATCGGCTCTGAGTAGCTTCATTTTTCTGCAATACGCGACATTTACAAACACACACACATCTTATTTTATTTGTAAGATGTAGCATGCTGTTGTTGTTGAGACCCAGACCGTCCGACCTACTAGAAAGGTGTAAGGTAACTGTTTGGACGGCCGGGAAGTGCCACCCAATGTAGATCGGCACCCAGTGGGGGAGACATCCATAGGGACCGTATCCTCCTTCCCCTACCACCAACCTCTCGGAAGGACTTACGGACCCACATGTTTCAATTGAAGAACTGTATCCTTGTGGCAAGAGATGTCTCTAACAGAGTTAAATGACCGGTCTGTGGGTTTCTGTCTGCTCTCAATGTCTGGTGATCAATGAACTTTGCTACTGTTCCGGGGTGTTTTTCTTGTTTGTTTTGCTCATTTTGAATGTCCTTGTCCCTTACTCTGACGTATTCTGTCCGGACCTCTTGTCCTTGTCCCTTGTTTCATTTTATGGACCAGTGTCTTGTGTTGTCCCTGTATGGCCCATGCACAGTTTATGTTTACTGATAACAATCAGATATTGTCATAAATTTATTGTCATTGGAAATTATGTAAATATATAGATAATGTACAAACCACAGATACAAATTCTAATATTTAAAATTAACCAAGTAACTGTTATAACTACTTACCATAAAATATTATTGTCTACTTGTCCTTCATCATAAATACTTTTTATCTAGTCAATATTGTATCAAAAGTTAAAAATGTTAACATGAAGAAACTTATGTCAAAAATATAGCTTTGAATTGTTCCCTATAAGGCATTTTGTTAAAACTTGTCCCTTTCCAATGTAACCTCCCTTTTTGAATTTCAATAAACGCTCCGCGGCTGCTCGGTGTCCGTGGGGGACGGTCTCCGTTAACAAAAAATTTTCCCGGCCATCCACCCAGCTGCTCTAAGTCCTCGGACGAGTCGGATGGTCAGGGCTTTCGGACCCACATGTTTAACGTGATCGTACTCCGCATGAATACGCAGGCAGTTGTGACAGCGTGCAAATCCAGCGCGATGCAGTGGACAACTTTCATTTGTGATTGAAAAACAATGTTTGAGCTCAAATGGTGTGCACACAGCCTTTAGTAAATACTATAATAGAATGTTCCATTATTTTAAAAATAATGCCAATTTTATTGTAGAAAATAGTTTCTATTCTTATGGCAATAATAAAACGCCATAAAGGAACTTCAAAGACAAATCCAGGTTCTGATATGTTGCATCAAATCCTGAATTGCTACTAATCTCTGACAAATGTTGCGGAAATCTCTACCATTTCCGAGCTATCGACCCATCCCTAGATTATCATTAGTCCTTGCGGAAGTCAATTTTCTGAAACTTTTAGCAGAAACAGATTTCTGGATTCTGGTGGTGATGCTGACAAGCAAGCGGCTACTTAAAAAAGAAGTGACAGATTACAGAAAGTTATTTGCTTCATGAAAGTAAACTGATATATAGAGTTTCTACAGTTGAAAAAGAAAATATTAATTTTATTTTCTGTGTTATATATCCATTAATAAAATTGTATATAACAAATCATAAGCATTATCTAGTATCTTAGCATTAATAATTAAAACGAGCTTTGTTCGCTGTATAAAAAATACACATAGCAGCTTCACCTGTTAGTGCTAAAAAATGTCTGGGCAACAAATTTATTTGAATGGTTCAGATGAAGTAAGAAGGTTGTCAGTATGGAAGTTAGAAATGCCAGAAAAAACCAAGAAAGAAACCGTATATAAATTGAGCAGAAATAAGTGTACAAAGTTATTTCATAGCATATAAAAAGAAACAGCCATAATAAAAGGCTTCGGGGGTTAAATGAACTAACATTGGTTTAAACATTGGTAAGTCGGTATGCTAGCAGAAAGTGCAGCAAATATCAAAATTAGTTTCTCTTTAAAATCTAAAACCACAAATTGGATGAAAGTCTCACAAGAAAAATTATATTTTTAGTTTGAGCTCTCTGCATTTAAACCACCAAACATTGGTAGACCAATTTCACTTCCTTTAACGTTCACAAGATATTTATATGCACTTTCAAACAGAAAATGTCACATGCTGAAATTTCCCAAGATTGCAAATTTTTCGAAAATGTGAATCATGCCCACTAAAAAGTAACAATTGCACGCGATGTTCCCAGTATGAGCACTTCTACACGAGCGTTTTCTTAAACAACGTACTTACTATACAGGGTGTCCCCAAAACATTGACCTCGGCTTTTATTCCTTAAATATTTATCTTAGACATATAGTATAATAAACTACAATGTTGCGTAAAAAAAGTATATAATTTTATGAAATCTATTAACATTTTCAAGGGAATTAAATGTTAAGAAATACAAAATTTAAATTTTAAACGGCCCCCGAACAAAAAACTTTCCAGTGAGTAAAATGTGCCCCATACACTAATAAGGTGATGTACAAAATTTCCGCATTTTATCATAAAAAGTTCCAGAGATATAAAAAGTCAAAAATGCTGACTTAAACCACTTCTCGATGCATCGACATGGGTTCTCAGAAGGAAAAAATGTCGGGAAAACGCTTTTCAAGGGTGATACACAAATTACGAAAGAAATCAATGATTACATAAATAAATAATAATTTTGCTATTTATTGGTACAAAAGTATCTACACTGTGTAGAAATAATAACTTTACACAAAGATTACAAAGCTTGTTCAAAATGTTTTTTATCCATGCTAAAGATCCATTAAAGATAAGAGGCAGATATTATTTACCAATGATGCATTTCTGCGTTATGTCATTTGCACTCTTGCTGTAAACATTTACATTTTAATTTGTGATTAATCCCTCACCAACTTTGTTTAAACATATCTCTGGGACTTACGATAAAATGCTGAACTTTTGTACATCACCTTATTAGTGTATGGGGCACATTTTACTCATTGGAAATGTTTTTGTACTGGGGCAGTATAAAAATTTAGATTTTATATTTCTGCAAATTTAATCCCCTGAAAATATTTATCGATTTCATAAAATTCTGTACCTTTGTTTACGCAACTTTGTAATTTATTATATATGTTTAGATCATATTTAAAGAATAAAACTGTTATATAAGCTTTAGATCAATATTTAAAGAATAAAAACCGAGGTCAATGTTTTTGGAACAGCCTGTACATCTTATTGGAAATTATATCATGCAACGACGCACAGTGGTAAGGATCAAAGATCTAAAGCTTTAAATAGAGAAACATCAACTCTAGAGGTGCATTTTATTTCTACAGGAGGGTTAAGACTTGCATGTATGGTAACAGCAGGGTAATGCTTGCAACTTTCCCATTATACTAGATGCAGCCTGAATACTATAAGCCGTTAAAGCCTAAAAGGAAAAAGTATTGAGAATCAAAAGTAAACTATTGAGAATCAAATGTAAATTATTGAGAATCAAATGTAAACTATTGAGAATCAAATGTAAACTATTGAGAATCAAATGTAAACTATTGAGAATCAAATGTAAACTATTGAGAATCAAATGTAAACTATTGAGAATCACATGTTAACTGACTCTAAAGCAATAAAAGCACAAAATGTTTAAAACATTATACGGATAATTACCTAAAGACAGTAAAATACTACATGTAAAAACGTTACATATCATTACAATCTTAAACCAATGATTACTAACAACCAAAATGTCGGATCTCTGTCCCTCTCTCTGTATATATATATATATATATATATATATATATATATATATATATATATATATATATATATATTTGAAATGTAATAATAAGAATATGTAAAAATAAAAAAATAAAACTACAATTCAAGTAATATTAACATCACCATAGAAGCAAATTCACGGCCATAATGCCGATAAGAGAAAAGAACAGAACCTTCCCAAATTCGATGATTAATCAGAATTAAATTCCTCTTCAGGTCTGAGTATTTAATTCTAATTAACCCAAACAAATGCCTGTTTCAGATTAAGCAATAGTACATTACTATAAATGCTTAAACTCAGACTACAGGCATCAAAAAATGAAAAAATGAAAAAAGGATACATTAAGAAAATTGTATTACCATGCGGCATGAATCATTCCTCTTCTACCACGTGTATACACGATCAACCTCAACAACTTAATCTAGAAGCACCGGAGTGAACAAGTCGAAATTCTACCAGGGGGGCAGTACGAACGTTCACGGAAATACTCCCAAACCCGTCCAGTGAGTCTAAGCTGAAGACTGGACTTAGTTTATTATTTTTCATTTTTATTTATTTATATAATTAATAAATAATTATATATATATATATATATATATTTTTTTTTCCCCTCCTGTATGTTAGTCACTATAATTGGGAATGTTTTCTAGGATGTTATCGAGTGAAATTTGATACACTGAGTTGATAATTTTAATAACAAAATTGGGGGGATATGCATTATTAGTCGCTGTACTCAATAATTCCATAAAGTGCGCTAATTTATAATATTCATCACAAATTTTATTGATTCTAAGAGCCTGGTTTATTATAATATTTCTAAAAACAGATATATGCAGACAAGAGTCAAAATGTTGAATTTTTGATGTATTAAATTTAAAATCCTGTCTTTTATCATACAAGTTTATACCCATATTACAATTTTGTAAATTTAAATTTAAATCTAAAAAGTTTGCAACATTTGTGTCATTATTACTTGCATTTAATTGTAAATTTTTTGGATTAAAGTTTAATACTATAGGGATATTATTATTTGGGGATACACATAAAATGTCATCTATATATCTAAACATGTGCATATTATGCAAGCTTGGATTAATGTTTTTTTCATAGAAGAATAAATACAGATTAGCTAACAATGATGAGGCACACACCCCTTGTGGGATACCAACCTGTTGTTTAAAAATAGTACCACCATGTTGAATATAATTCTCATAAAGAGTGAAGTTAAGTAATTTTTTAAAAAGAAAATTTGAATACTTTAGGTTGATATTATATTTTTCAAAAATTCCTAAAATAATTCTATACAGATCATCTATATTAATATTATTAAACAAATCTTTGAAATCAAAGGTATAAATACTACGAATATTAGTAAGAGATTTCAATTTCTTAACTACTTCAAAACTGTTTTTTACAATATGACAATTATTTGAGATTTCATCTGACGAGGATACTTCATGTAATATCTTTAATAATAATTTTCCAGCATTAGTAATGTAAGAATTATGCCCACTGGTAATGGTTCGAAAAGCAACAGGGGATTTATGAAACTTGGGTACTAAAACAATATATGGAATGTTTTTACAACTATTTTTTAGATGGATTTGCTTATATTTGGCTGATATTCTATTGTATAAGATTTTAAGGTTAGTTTTATGTAAATTATAGATATGATTATTAAGTAAGTGTGACTGAAGGGTATTTTTATAATAATATTTACATATAATTGAGTAGTTTCCACTTGCCTTATCGACATATGTAATGACAAAATCATTTTGTATTTCTTTAATATCATTTTTAATTGAATTAAGTTTATATGAATTATTAATTTTCTGATTATATATATAATGATTTAAGTATTGCTCTATTAAGACTCTCCAAGGTTTAAAGGCTTCTACAGGGATTTGATATTTATAACTGATTTTATAAATAAATTTATTTAAGTCAAGAAATAAACCTTTACATATTAATTTATGTTTAAATTTAGTAGGTATACGGTACTTAGTACCCAGTAACATCAGTGATCTTAGTGCATCATAATTAATAATATTTAGATTTCCCGTTATAACATGCCCATGGTGTTTATCTACGAAGTCTTTGTATTTTTCTAAATGACAGTGGCAATATGACTCTTTATCCAATTCATAGTTTTGATTAATATCTACTGATTTGGCAATTTGATTATAGTTGAAAATATAACGTCCTAGCGGTTTATCATATTTATATGCAATTTTAGGATTTACATGTTTGACTGGAAAGTAATTGCAAACCGATTTTAAAAAATTATTTATCTTCAGATTATTTAATACAGAATTAGTAAAATTCAAGGTACAATATTCATTTATTTTAGTATTTTGTTTTGATTCGTCATTAAAGTTTAAGTCTATGACATAAAAATAACTATTAAGATTTTTACTTCTGGTAATGAGCAAATCATAGAATAAATGTTTAAAATGAACGTTATCAAATGCAGTACTTAGAAAAAGATTATATACCATATTTAATTGCTGTTTTTTAATTGCGAAAATCCAGTTTTTACATTGTTTCCAATCAAAAGTAATTTTAAAATTTGCATGTTGCTGAAGGATGGCATTTTTTAGTTCAGATAATGATGGCAATTTTTTTTTATATTTACTTGCTCTTTTAGTTCTTTTTGATTTACTTTTATGATTGTTGAAGGAATTATAAATATTATGGTCTTCATTAGGAGAATTAAAGGACTTTTTAACTATATTATGATGGTTAAATATTTGATTGAGTCCATATGGAAAGATGGTTTTGTGTGCACAAATGAATTCATTTTCAAGAAACAATCTGTCATAGTAATTTTTTTGAATACACAGAATACTAATTTCAATGTTGTCGAACCCATGTTTAGAAAAATGTTCGTATTCAAATTTTGATTCATTAAAGGAAGTTGCATTATTTGAAAATTTTTTTATGTGATTCCTGTGTACGTTAATTCGGAGATGCAGAGGGTTGCTGGTTTGACCTATATATGACATATTACATTTTTTACATTCAATTTGGTAGATACAATTATATGTTTTACAGAAGACAAGATTATTGTTACAATTGATCTGATTACTATTAGCAAACGGACAAGTTTTACATCTATTAGAATTACAAGATTTAAATTTAAGTGTGTTATTTAGTGATGCATGGCTGTACGATTGAAAGTTATATGAAGTGAATAATGAATACTGGCTGGATGTACCGAATGAAGATGGAATAGTCATAGAGGATAAAGGATATTATATATATAAATTCCCAAATAGGACAAGTAGCAATATACTCGCGTAAAATTTCTAGATAAGTGACGGACGTAACGGCCGGGGGGAGTTGCGACCCCCAACACTCCGGTTAAAGCTTTTTTCCGCCATGGCAAACGCTCCCGGTAGCCGATACTCCCTACACTATTTTCTCCATGACTCTTATAAAACCGTATCAATAAATGATTTACTTAAAAGAATCACAAAACAAAATAGGCAAACAGGAGCACCATGAACCAAATAACGTTCATCATGACCTCAAAAACCACCAGAATAAACGAATGTCACCCATCCCCCCATGAAATACTCCAAAGTCCTAAAATACCATTAAACCATCAGTGACCAACTGCGCTGAGCTGCTAGTACGATCATCTAATATATACAATATAAAACTTGAAAAAATGCTACAATTTTGAGTGAATTGATTAAAAAGCTAAAAGCAAAAAAATAATTTTAATACAACTTGTAAAGCGCTATGCTGCAATTTTACATGTCTATACTTATATAAATTCCCAAATAAGACAAGTAGCAATGTACTCGTAAAATTTCTAGATATTTCTAGATATATTTCTAGATAGTTTAAATATATTATATATATATATATATATATATATATATATACATATAATATATTTATCTTCTTTACTGTGGCGAAATATTTCACGATCTTTCGGGAACCGAAGCTCCAGGCGAGATTTATCTCCCGGTACGTAGTGGAATCCGTATAATTAGAGAAGTGTGAACTAAATATCTAATCACGGAACTTGATTAAGAGTAGCAATTTCGTCCAATTCAAACTAAAGTTACAATTAGAAATTTTTGTACATTCTGAAATTCCTGTAAGAATTATTATGGGTTTAACAAGCAGTGCAAAGTTTGAAAATTTATTGGATTAACACACACACACACACACACACACACACACATATATATATATATATATATATATATATATATATATAATGAAAGATTTTAATCGTAAATTATGCATAAACTACTGTATAAACAAAAAAACCCATCTCTAGCATATCTGTTACAAATGAGTAACTATAGACCAAGGCTAAGGATAAAAATAGTAGGTAACATATCACTACAATGGAAAGGGGGATGAGAAGAATATTAGGATACAAAAATCACAATTAAAAGTATATAAATATAAATAAAAATAAAAATAAAACACGGCAAAAATGAGAAAAGGCAATAATAATTAGTTGAAGACATAGAGAACAATCAATTGAAACTACACAAAAAATGGCGGTTTGTTCGAAATTGCATTCTCATCAGGACAGCCATACAATTCGAATTAAAACCGATAGAATAGCCAGTTTCTGACAATAGCGATAGTATTTAACTATAGACACCATTGGAACTGTCTACTGGCTAGTGGAAGGAGAAAAATAAATCAATTGAATTACAAATCAGAAAATTAATACCTCCTCGAACAGAAATATGAACTCAGAAGCATAGTTACCACGTGTAAGTGGAAGAAGCGATTGAGCATTTCACCTCACTTCGTCAATGCGAATGGGCACCTCAATGAATACATTTGAACGATACATAATATGTATGGAGACTTTCAAAAATAGTAATCAGTATAGGACTCAGGACAAGTGGAAAATAGTCATTCGAAAATAGTAAACAGTAATAGACTCAGGCCAAGTGGTAAGTTAGGTGATAAGAATGGGTGAATTCTCAAAAATGAGTTATCCAATCAAAGATAAATAATGCATGTGGAAAAATATTACGTGGTAAATTTGAAATTATTAATAATATTATTTACAAATACTTCCGGATATTGGTAATTTTGACAAATGCGTTTACGATTATTGATGTGGAGAAAGTGAAACCGAGGATCAGAAAGTCGATGTATTCGAAATAGCTGGTTTAAAATGATGTTTCTAAACAATTGAATAGAATTACAAGATTGGTATGATAGCAGCTTTATGATAGTGAAGTTGTAAGAATCTTTTTTATCATAGATTGGTGATTACATGATTATGGAAGGTATCTATATTTAGGATATATATATATATATATATATATATATATATATATAATCTTACATATGATATTAAAACATGCATAAGCATTTAATACAGTAAGCATTTAACTTTTTTAAATATTTTTCCTTTTAGATTAAAAGCATGCTGCAATATTTCGAGAACTGTGAGATTGATCGCCCTGTAAATGATATCATTCGCTTGTAAATAAACTGCACATTTACTACATATAAAACATATATATAAAGTAATAGATTTCTTCATAACTATTTACCATAATTAAATTTATATTTTTTTCGATTACCTCCCCCTCTAAAACATTATTTTAAATAATGGACGCGTTCTTTCCGATATGCTTTTTGTTTTTTACCTTGTCAGCTTTTGTCCGAACTATCTACGTAATCTTACGCAATAAACGTCGTTCAAACGGCTTTTCAAAAATCAATTATGTACAATAGTGTCTCAAATTCTGGATGAAATGATTTATGGGTGTCAACTAATTTGGGAAGCAAACACTATTATTTTTTTTCAGGGCGAAAAGACAGTACAGTACAACCACAGTAAGGAGAGAAAGACCTTTGAATATAGAAAACAGCCTTTCTGTATTACAGTTTACATTCTTGGTCAAGAAAGCTTCTTTTTGTCAATAGAGTCCTTCTTCCTCTGGTTGTTATGATTATTCTATCTTTTTGCTCTGACGAAGTAAGATTCTCTTCTGCAGATACAAGTTGATAACTTTAATTTGTGCTGTGATGTATAAGTTGTTGGTGGCCACTAACGTTTATCGATTACATTTGTTAAACGTTAGTGGCCACTAATTACTTACTTAAATGCATCCCAGCACAAATTAATGTTATCAACTTGTATCTGAAGTAGAAAATCTTACTCATTCAGGGCAAAAAGACTGCAATCGTGACAGCCTGAAAAAGATGAACTCTCTGTTGACAAAATGAACCTCCTGAATGTATTTAGTAAATTGATATGCCAAAAATGTTATTTAATTTACTGAATACGTTTAAGAGATATAAGGCCTCTTGGCTTGTAAACAGGCACTCAGAAATCATTGAAAGGATTGTTAATTCACATTACAAAAATACTCAAAACATATCAAACCATCTAAATCCCATCATCATAATTTTAAACCTATTGCATTTTTTTCACTTTATTTGTACTTCTCACTGCAAATTAAATTAAAAAAAGGATAGGACAGTATATCTGCTTCATTATTTCACAAAACACGTCAACGCAGTGGTCGAGCTGTCAAGGTACGTGTTTTCTCGTGCTCGCTCGACAGCCTGGATGTGGGTTCGAGTCCCATATACGGGTATGGTTGCTGTGTTGTTGGGCGCAGTGTTGTTGTTGAGACCCAGAACGTCCGCCCTACCAGAAAAGTGTAAGGTAACTGTTTGGACGGCCGGGAAGTGTCACCCAATTTAGACCTGCACCCAGTGGAAGAGACATCCACAGGGACCGTACCCTCCTTCCCCTACCACCAACCTCTCGGAAGGACTTACGGACACATGTTTAACGTGATCGTACTCCGCATGATCACGACGGCAGTTGTGGCAGCGTGCAAATCCAGCGCGCAAACCATCGGGCTACCGCGCCCGAAATGTGCCAACAGCACGCGGTGTGCCCAGGTGACCACCTGGGAACACCATGTGGGTCCGTAAGTCCTTCCGAGAGGTTGGTGGTAGGGGAAGAGGTTGGTGGCAGGTGGTTGGGCGCAGTGTGTCAGTCCCCTCAACTGGTGCGCCGGGGAAACGTTATGTGACGGCTAATTGGTTAACGAAGCTGGCCAATGAAAAGGTGAATGATGATGTATCCAATGCTTGGCCATTGCTTAATTTCATAAATTTATAAGGCTCTTTGGGAGTTATTTTAGTACGTGAATAGTAAACAACACTTTTTTAAAATTTATTACAAAATATTTTAAAATAATTCATAATTTACAGATCTTAGAAAAACATATTTAAGTTATATTTATGTCTATAAAAACAGGCTGAAACTAAAAATCCTAAATTGAAAAAAATGGCTTATTTGGAATGCTGTTTGCAGTTATTTGAACCGTATTTACAAAACTAACAATGAGTAATTTTTCTGCAGGCAAATAAAAAGTACAATATTCTGCCATTCGTATGAATAATACATATCAGCTGCTCATACTAATGTATTTCTCATATAGAAAATGTGGAACTGTCTTTAACTTTTGTATGAAATAATAATTTATCATGCATGCTTGATGTATCGTTATATAAATTTAGTACCCTGAAATGTTCCGGATATTCATCTTTCTTCGACAACAATATCTGGAGTGCGTCCTCGGTCAACTTCCCCTTAAATTAATATTCCACATGTTTTTTCTACTTATATCACATTCAGCATCAGAGTGATAAAAATATGGGCTCTTGTGCATAAATTGTTCTTTAAAAATTAATTGTGTTAACAGTATAAGTTGGCAACAGATTAGTCAAGATGATATAATATAGAGTCTTTATAAAATTTTTATAATATAAAATATTTAATCACATAAATGGTATACTTCATAAGTTCCATGAGTGTACACTCTATATTTTAGGTCTATCTATAGTAAAATGGCCACTATCGGATCAACGAAAAGTGATAGCAGCCCCCTAGCGGTGATTTTTTTTGTCTGAGAAAGGTGAATATTTGGAACATTTCAGGGTATTATATTAGGAACATAATGATAAGTTAGGAACACAGACTAGGGAATAAAGCTAAACAGACACAAAATGAAAATCATAAAGCGATAGAGTATTTTATAATGAGAAAGAATTGATAATAAAACTGCTAAAAAAGACGTTTTTTCCCAAAATATGGTTATTGACGAAATGCTGTACTACTCAGGCATTCTAAAATAAGCAACACGTGCATACACAGGAATCTAATTTAGAGCCTGTTCCTAATGCCTGAAAAATAATATGACCGCATACTTTAACAATCATTGTCAATTTGCTACATTTTAGATGATACGACATTTTGACATGCATTTATTGCCTTCCATAAACTCGTTTCATGCGTTCTTGATACCGATTCCTATTAATTAGATCAGTGTTTCCCAAACCGTGCGCCGCGGCGCACTGGTGCGTCGCGAAGTATAGTTGGGTGCGCCGCGAAAGAATTAAAATTATATTACAAATGAGTAAAATATGAAATAAAACTCTTAATATAAATCATTAATATTAAAATAATATAAATCATTAATATTAAAATAATATAAATGGTGGTGTAATTAGTGGTGGTGTGATTAGTTTCTTTCCACTTGGCCCTTTGTTAATTTTGGCTCGTTTTTCTCGTGGATGTTTCATTATTTTCATCGGACGGAGAAATGCTTCAGGAAGGCATAGGTACCGGGAGTGTTTCCATGGGATAAAAGCGCTTTAACCGGGAACGGGGGGGTCACTATCCCCCTCCGGCCTTTTTACTGCCATTTGTGTAAGTACTCTCTAAACTCCTCCCTCTTTCCACGCCCTCCTCTTTTCAATCTTTTTCAACGATTTTCTAACTTATTTCGGCTTATATTGAAAGTGCGGCATTGCGCCTTACAATACTTTGTTTTTAAGTCTACTTGTTCATATGTTTTTAAAATATTTTATACTATATATATATTCGTTCATTGGATTTTCAAACTACTATTATTATTGAAATCATTTTATTTATGAGCTGCATTTGCGCAATAAATTAAATGTATTTTGCATTTTCAATCCATTTACTTAATAACTTTAAATTCTTTATTTAATCATATTTGCATAGTATCCTTCATATTTTAGTAATAGTATATATATATATATATATATATATATATAATTAGTGCGCCGCAAAATTTTCATTTGTTGTAAAGTGCGCCGCGAGTTAAAAAAGTTTGGGAAACACTGAATTAGATAATCCTCTACAACTTTGTAATTGGTATTTTTCTCCAATTTCACATTGTTGAGGAGCTCGTTATCCTAACTTTTTACACACTCGGTTAGGGCCGGCCATCCAAATAGCTGCTCTAAGTCTGCGGACGAGTCGGATGGTCTGGGCTTTCGACACTCGGCTAGGGGTGCTGCAATCCCTCTTATCCAATCGGGCATGGTCACTTCATTATAGATAGACCTACTGTGTGCACTCTTCTATACAATGTGAATGGCGTATCTAAGGACTTTATTAGGAACCCTTTCTACTTTCCTAATACCACTTATATGCATTTTATAATGACTATACCACTCATTTTAATATATTACTTATTACCATATATACCACCCTTTGCAATTTATAATGCAGCGATTTCAGTTTAGCGTAGAGTTATATAGCACAAAAGTGTTCATCAAACAGATCTCTTCATTACCTCTGAGCCATAACTTCACAGTTATTTCCCCTCGTCTTCATGAAGCAGGTGATGAAATAAGCAGTGCACCTAAAACTTCTCGAATTGTAAGAGTTTTGTGCTTTAAATCTGAAACCAGTACTTTAAAATGTTTCATGCTCATTAGTCATCATATTGGGTTGGTTATGGATCTATATTGACTGGTACACGAGTTTTGAGATGATGGCCAATTCACCTTTCTCTTGACCGCATCAGTGTCTATACTACTATTGTTGATCTCGGAAGGCCGTCTGGACCCCTATTTCTGGCTAGATTGGCTCTTGCTATGCAGCCAAGGACTCATCTGTCCTAAAGACACATTAATCTGCATAGTGGTAAATCGTTTACCTCTATATTCAACTTGAATTCCTTGTACCATGAACCAGGATATTCCATGTAGCGGGGTAGTACGGATTTTATTATCTGTACCTAAAACCGTCGGCGACTGGAATATTAATTTGTTGAGTGATCTTTGGATAGGACCAAGTGAAGAATTTTATCGACCGCGTAATTGTGGATGCGCCTTTGAAAATGGGGCAATTGGATTGCTATATTGCTCTCAATACAAAATTATGATGTGGAAAAATGTTGAATATTTTAGTTTCATTATTCAGTTATCCACGACTTACAGATATACATACAAATATGAACAGTTGGGCATTGTTTCAAAATATGTTAAAATGTGGATTTTCTTTCAAAATCTCGAATTGGAAACATTTCAAGGAGCAGTACTTTTTTCTTCAAGACTGAAAATGTAAAATATTTTCTCATTTTTTAAACAAGATATGAAATAAATATTTATTAGGATGGCATGTTTTCCTTTAAATATTCCTAAAGATTAATTATACAAAAATCCTTATTGATCTGTTTTTTGAGAACTTTACTTAATCTTTAAAAAATGAATCGTGCAGTAATTATTCCAACCTGCCTGTACAAAACACAAAACAGATACTTCAGCATGTATTCATTAATCATAGTACTTTCTACAAATTATCTCTTGCTTGTAAGATCTTTTCTTATTATTACAATGTAAACTGGATAATTTTCTTTCTATGAAACAGTGTTTCCCAAGCATTCAATAATTGCGTATACTTTTTAGTAATGACCTTTTTCTTAGCATACTCCATTCTATTCATTGTGCGGGCACATATGCCCAGGTAGATTTTGAAAATATATTTTTTTATTATATTTTCTAAAAGCGCTCTGTCTCAAAATATAAAAGCAAAAGAATGTTCAGAATTTAGTAAATGTGGGCGGTGCTAAAAGCGCCCTCTGCCGTAATTGTATTCGAAAATAAAATATGAATACCAGAAAATTTCTAAAATTCTTTTCTTTAAAGAGTTTTCTGATCAATTTGGTTGTTTCTTGCTTTTATGCAATGTCTTGTTATAGGAAAAAAACACGTTTTACTGTATTCTCAAAACGATTCTGTTCAAATTCTATAAAATAATACGTAGAAGTAGCAAAGGTATAGCGATTATACTGAGTGATTGTTCTTAAAAGTTTAAACGTGTTTTGGGTAAGAATAAATTTTCAACATCGGTTGTTATGATTTTTATGCCAGTTTTCGACAGATTTATTTGAAATTTAGTATGATTCTTACAAACAGTAATATATAGTTAATTACGTGCCAGTAATATACAGTTAATTAACAGTAATATATAGTTCATTTTATCGAGACTTTCGTTGTAATCGTAACGCACTTTCGTTGTAATCGTAACGCACTTTCGTTGTAATCGTAACGCAAAATATAATCTATTGTTTGGACGAAAAATAATTGAGTTCAGTTTCCATGGTCGTCATATTTTTCCATATTGAATATTAAAAAAATCCTACAATGCTAACTGAGTACAATTTTAACCTCCAAGATTTAGTTGGGTTTCAGTTGAAATTCGCAGACGATGAAACTAATTCTAAAGTAACTTAAAACTAATCTGAAGTTGAAAACAGCATAAAACACAAATTTAATAGTGCCGATAGTTTTAAAAGGCAAAACAGCCTTCTTCGTAAGGACACACAAGACACTCAACCTTCAGTTATGAGAGATAGATCGGCGACTGGCGTACGAGCAGCAAAAGTCACTGGTGCAAGAAAATGGAGGTTGCTAATGGCGAGAGAAGAAAATCGAGTTGAAAATACAAAGCGAAAGGAGCGAGAGATAGTACGAAATGAATCAAAGGTGAAATTCTTAAAAGGAAACTGAATGTTCAAAATATTATTCAAAGCACTTGTTCGATTTTGGAAACTACATGGGTTGACCAAACCAGCGTAAAATAACAGATTCTAAATGATTACGAAAATAAGTAGAACTGAAAATGGATTAGGAAACTAACATCGTCAACAAATATTTAAAAAAAAAAATAATAAGGACAAGGGTGGAAATTACCGAATTCAGAAGAAGGAAGCAAACAAAATCAAATAATTAAACCAGAGATTTCCAATCAGAAGAGAAAAAAATGTAAGTTATCTTTAAAAGGGGAAGTGAAGAAACGATTGATTAACTTTCAAGATTGTCAAATACCAGAATGGAATTTAGATTAAACAGGATCTCAGCTGCCAAAAAATTAAAAACATGATTAGAGTTCACAGAATGCTCAGCAAATGCAGACTTAGATACTTGTTTAGAAATATGGCTCATGTGTTGTTCTTTAATACGAAGTTTAAGATCTCATTTTGTTTGATCTGTCAAACTAAGACCGCATTATTATGGAATATGATAAACAACCTAATGATTCAAGACATGAATAACGTCTTGAATCGTTGGGTTGTTTATCATATTCTATATTGTGAAGGGAAGGGGAGAAGGAAATCTCCACGAAGAGAAGGAGAAATAACTTTAAGGTGTTTAAAGACACGCCTATAATTGAAAAGTGATAAATATTGGCGACCTTTTATAGCGAGCAGATGATTACAAGTTAGATAACCTGCCAAAAGCGAAGAAAATCATTTTGACAAATATCGTTTATTATTACATTATCTTTTATATTTACATTATTTATTCAATAGAATCACAACATTTTGAAAAAGTCATGCTTAGTGCTTGATGGGATCTTTTGATAAGCTGTGCAATTAATTTCGCTTTGGCTTAATTTCGCTTCGCTTTCCTGTTTTTATCAGTAAAACTTAATATTGACAAATTAGTGTGTTTACCTCTTCGAACCATTTCGCATTCTCTGATTGATACGCGTACCATAATTGGGAAAACACTTCTCGAAAATATTTACTACTAAAAAGAATATCCGGCGTTGTTTGGATTCTATGATGTAAACCTCTGATTAAAATTAAACTGGAATTCACAACATATTTTTAATATATTCTCTCTTTAAATATACTTTCGATTCCTTAATCAAATCTATCATACGAAGATTCAATCACTGTATCACTCTTTCTACATTGCTTTTCTAGTTGCTACCATATACGCTTGTCAAATTTTCAGAAATCCCACCTCTGATACCAGTTTGTTATGAACTTATCCTCTAGAAACTTGGATACATACATGGAGGATCCAAGAGCCAGTCCATGTTTCTGGATAACTAACGTTTATTCACTGGCATAAAGTAAACAGGAACAATATACAATCAAACAGCACCTAAATGCTCCACTAATTAAACAAATAATTAAATGATATTTGTGGCAACCAAAAGTAAATTAAAGCTAAATTCACACTTTTAACTATTAAATACATTTAAGGATATTTATTATTTTAATATTAAATTCATCAATTTAACATGGCCGTTATTCTCATATAGTGGAATTATATTTAATGTACATTGCTATGTTGTGCCGCTTTAAACCCTCCATTTATTTCACTTTTCGTGTGAGTCCTGTAAAGGAATATTAATAAATTATTACAAAGATTAGACCAATTTAAACTTAACAATAACATTTATATAAAGATACAAAATACCTATTCAATTCCAATACATTAACTATTCTTCCTATTAATTATTTATTAAGATAGAATGTGAGATGAGAGCATGCGACACCCTGAACCATATACCTAACGTATTTATTAACCTGTGGATGATTGATGAACACATACCTTCAATCTGGGCCTTGTTAGCAGCACTTGGTCAATCTCGTCTGTAGTTACCGCATCAACTCGAAGTGTAATGCCCACTCGTAACTTCATTGAATACTGCTAACTCAAACAATCCACTTATTTCATGGTATTAGGCGGTTCTTGGTACGTGGAGGACCACACGTCCAGTAAGGACGCTAAGGAGGCCGGTCTCGTAAAGGGAAGTAAATTAAAATGCATTTTATAAGAAACTAAAATGAAGAGACAAATTATAAAACAAAAAAGAAATAAACATTTATTTTGCGATATCCATTATTAACATTTGACCAAGTCAACAATTCCACAATGATTGTTTAATAATTCCAGAACTCGTAACAACCCATTTAATTTTACAATTATGCATTTATATCCGGAAAACCATTATTAGTAACGCCTCGTGCCATTCTACTTTACCTATAGGATAAAATGTCCCACTTACAATATTTAATTCATATACTGAAAATCTCTTTTATCACATTTTGCCTTACGTGTGAAATGCATTTCACACATGCATCATTAAATTCAACCAAGCTTTTAATACTCCTAACGCTAGCCTCGCTTAACATAGAGAGTGAGAGAGAGTACTTAACAATAGGCCTTCATGCAAGATACATGTAAGGAAATAGCCTACCTCGGTCATCACTGTCGACCCGGTGGCTCGTAGCGGCTTTCTCCGATGGGCTCCGTGTCTCCGATTGTCGCGCTTGCGACCTCCTTTCTGCACAGTTCAACTGGCTACCCCTTACCCAATGGCACCATTGTACATTTAGTACGGCCCAGCTCAGTCCCTCAGGTATGGCACCCCTAAATTTATAGTCTTCTAACCTTTAGGTTCAAGTCCTAATAAACCTTGGTGCCAACCAGACTACAAGCTTTGTTTGCTGTTCTGGCCACCATAAATACTCACATAAAAGTGTCTTATCACATGTGAGAACACTTTATGGTCTCACAATATTATTGTCAAAATACTGACAAAAATAATTTCACAAAACAGCCCCTACTATTATCAAAACATTTACAAAAGTCAGTCCAATGTAGCTCGTGTCACGTCGATTCTTCAACTCCACTCCAACGAAGAGATGGGTATTTTTATTGTCTCTGTATAGAAACTTCTGAAAATATTTCCCAGACTAATCGGTATTTCGTGAATTTACTGGAGTACTCCGGAAGTCTCGAAATGTTATAAAATTGGCGATAAATCGCCAAATATGGCAACCTTTCTTCTAACTGGGAAATCCTGAAAACCCTAGATTCAAGTAATCCTCGCGTGACGCTGACGTCATGGACTGTGTTTTCTTCGCCTGGCCTTCAAGACAGACGAAAGAGAAGGCGCCAAAGGGAATATTGTGCGTTCGCAACAATATTAACGTATTAAAATTAAGTCTTTCGCTTTTAAATGAAATCGCATATATTAAATATTAAACAACGTATTATGTCAGGAACAACAAATCTCACAGCAGTATTTTATTTCATAAATACTAATACATTGTGGGTAAAATTTTAGTAAAATGGCATGAAAATCGCCATCGACTTAATTTACATATCCATTCAAACTCCCCAAGGTAAACTAATTATTACAACTTCCATTTATGAACGCAAAAAATACACCCGTTATAAAAAGATTCAATCAATCATTAGATTATTCAATAAAATTGCTATTCTTTCCCAAACTGGTCATTTATAATTGAATTCTGAAAAGAATTTTCTATTTCTTATCAATATCCTGGGATCATTTATCAAAGAAAATAAGCTTTATGCTCAACCAAGCTTAATACGGTTTAAGTAAATAGATGTTTTTCCAGAGAATATAATTATATTGAAATGTATTATATGCACCTTGTCGAGATAAAAACCGAAGCTATTATACGATTTTAACGGAAAAAATATCTGTATTTTACTTCCATTATCTTTCTAATTATTAGTTTATGATAAATTATTATATTTTCAATTGTCTTTTATGTTCTCCATAGGTTAATTTTACCGGAATAGACCGCGGTATAGCAAGGCATAAAATAGCTGTAATTGATTACTAAAATTTAGTAAGTGATATAACCATGGACTTTCTTACACAAGCATGCATAATATATTCAAAATATATTTCGTTACAGTAAAATGGTTGATTCAATTATTTTATGCAAAAATTTAAACCTTTTTAAAATTAATTATATAATGGAAATAATATACATATACCAGTAATATACATCTTATGCGTAACATAAAATAGCTTTAATCTACAACTTTCTACCTTATTACTTTCCTTATACATTATACTATGTATATAAGGGAAGTATTGTGACGGGGTCGAAAATTCTAATTCGAGTTTTCGACAGGAGAGCACGTGTCAAGCATACCTGAATAAGAATCAAACGTTTTTGATATGATGTGTGTATGTGTGTCAGTCAGTGAGTCGGTGGAGACGATATCTCCCGAGCGAATGAAGCGATTTAAACGAAATTTTGTACAAAAATTACAATCTGTGAATATTGAAAACCTATTGTTTTTAAACGCAATTGAATGTTCAGAACCTTCCCAAATTTTCAAGTAAAATTTTGAAAAAATCATCAAAAAATCAAATCCTTTAATAAAGTTACGCCAATAATCAGTTCTTGTGTAATTTTTCATTCTGTTCTCGAGATATAGCAAATTTTTCAAATAAATTTATCAAAAAATCACATAGAATAAAAAATATATCAACTATTGTGAAATATGTTCACTTTTCATATGTAATATTGTGCGATAATTTTTTGACATCATTCTCGCGGATCTAGCTCATTCCATTCACAATAAAATATACTTTGGGTTATAGTTTAGTGTGCGGACGCTAATAGTCATTTATCTACTATAGGAATAACCTATTTCTTCATCCATAACGATTGACGAGATTTTGACGGATTTGGAGAAATGTCACCAACTTGGTGACTTTTTAAATATCGCCAAATTGATAAAATGACACTTAATCAATGAAAATGACGACTAATTAATGAAAATTCAATACTTTGCAAAGAACATAAGAATTCACTATAAGAATAGCCCATTTTACCGTCCGTGTGTTCGTATGTTCACCTCCTTGGCCAACATTTTGGCGATTAATTTGGCGGGATATTGCAAACTTGGCGACTTTTATGTAATGTCGCGAAATTGACGAAAGTGTCGCCAAATCGATGAAAATATTGCCAAATTGATAGAAATGACGCCAAATCGATGAAATTAATTGTGTTTTGAAAAGGGGTAGTATTGTAATGATGTTTTTGCAGCACTTGTCTATCAAATCCAAGCGTCCCCCTTGACGACAAATTTGGGGACTTTTATTAATGCCACCAAATTGATCAAAGTACCGCCAAATTAATGAAAAAGTCGCTAAATCGATAAAAACTGTCTACAAATAGATAAAAATGTGGTCAAATTGATAAAATTGACACAAAATCAATGAAATTCTGTTTTGAAAGGAAATAGTATTGCAATAATGCTTCGGTCACGTTTGTCCATCAGTCCAACCGTCACATTTGGCGGCAAATTTAGCAACTTTTTAAAATGTCGCCAAATTTATCAAAATTCGCCAAATCGATTAAAATGTCGATAAACTGATAAAAATGTCACCAAATCGATAAAAACGTAGCCAAATTTCTAAAAAATGACGCCAGTCAATGAAAGGGGTTCTGAAAGGGGATAATATTGAAATGATGTTCCGGTAGCGTTTGTCCATCAGTCCAAACATCCCACTCTGCGGCAAATTTAGCGACTTACTTTAAATGTCGCCAAGTTAAAAAATAAATCGCCAAAATAACGGCAATGTTGCCAAAGCTATAAAAATATCGCCAAATTGTTAAATGTAACACCAAATGGATGAGAATAATTGTGTTTTGAAATAATATAGTATTGTAATGATGTTTCCGTAGTGTTTGTTTGTCGAATTTGGCGAATAATCTAGCGAAGTGTCGTCTACTCAGCGATATTTCGCACCCGATTGACAAAAATATCATCAAAATTGCAAAAATGACTAAGTTAATGAAAATGACGCCTAATTGATAATTATTAAAATATTTTAATATACGGATTATATTGCTTATTGAGGATGCTATGAATATTGATAATTGTTTATTTAGAATTGCCCGAGTTAGTTAAGTGGATACTTCTAAATAGTTTTATATACTTTCATTCGGGAAATCTCAAAATGTATAATTCAATGTTAAAAACATAGTACCGTGGATCTTATTATTTTTTCACTGTAAAAGAAGTAAACGCATTGCCTTATATAAGGAAAGTCATGTGCTGCCCATATCATATTTTATTGAAGGTTTTGTTTAGCCGCCGATTATGGATACATTCAAAGTCATAATTAGACACAGTTTTGTATTCTGATCTATGTAAATGTATCTAACTAGAATTTTAAATTGTGAGATGCTGGGAAGAAATTTACAGTAATGTGTAATGGAAAATTCTGTACATTATTTCTTAGTAATGTTTCTTTAGCGACACCTCATGTTAAATATCTCTAAGTACATTAATTTCACGCTTTTATTCGATTCAGTAGGATAATATGAAATTGCCCGATAGCTGACAAAATTTTGAAACGCTGGACCCGGACCTCGGTTTAGTCTAAAACTGTACTTACCAAAATATCTTAACAAAAGGCGTTCAGCACTTTGGGTTCTGCACGACTAGAACGTTTAAATAAGGCCCGAGTCATGCCCCAAACTGTTAAAAATATATTCATCTTGAACCGACACATTGTTCGGGACGAACGTATGTAAGTCAGCCAGGCCCGAATCCGTGTAGAGCTGTATCAGCAACATATATACCATTTCATGTTAAGTTCAATATCAGCAGTCGGTGCAGAACTATATCCTATGTCCGCATCACATATCCCATTGGATGTTATGTTGAATCTCGGCAGTCGGTTACAATGCAGAATGGAACTCCTGTGTATATATATATATATATATATATATATATATATATATATATATATATATATATATATATATATACACTCTATAACAAAAAAATCAACGCACCAAGAAGGAGTTGTCCGATTGTAATGAAATTTCGAATGCAAATACATTTTGAGCGAACAGGCCATACCTATAATGCAATGTGCGGCCGGGAAAGATAATGGCCGGCCACACACGACACGTGTTGTTATGAATTGTCTTCAAGCTTTCCCAACACTTCCTTGGCCAGCTAGGTCTCCTGATCTCTCTCCCATAGAGCACATTTGGGACATTATGGGAAGGATCCCCAACAACCATCCCGGAATGTTGACGATTTAGCCCGACAGTTGGAGACAATTCGGCAAGACGTTCCGCAGGACACCATTCGTGAACATTATCAGTCTATGCCACGCCGGGTAACATCTTTCATCCAGGCCAGAGTTGAGCCAACGCCTTTCTGAGTTCTCCCTTTGTACACGATCAAACTCTGAATCATTAAATTGTTCTGAAATTTTAATAGTTTCTTTTTCTATGCATGTTCTTAACATCCACCAATTTTTAACACAATTGGATAACTCCTTCTTGGTGCGTCGATTTTTTTGTTATATATATATATATATATATATATAATTTTTTTGAAAAATTGGAATTTCACAGGCTCACAGACAGATACAAGCCAATCAAAATTGGTTAGTTTCTGTTCTCAAAATATGTAAATCCATACATAAGGGCACACTAACATAGGCCCACAATGCAGAGGGGGCTGTCTATTATGTGACTCATAAACACACAAAATTAACTAACAATTTTAGATCGTAGATATAGTAATAATGGGGGCACTGCCACTAAATTTTGCAGAAGGACCCGAGCTGAATCCGTCACGCCACGAAATCTATCAACATCCACAAGTTGAAGGTATATTTAACTTGAAACACTGCTTTGAGTCTCTGAGTATGATAGAATTCCGATAAGTCATAAAGATTGGTTATTTAGGAATTCATTCCCAGGAATGTAGTTTCTAGAAAACTGGAATTGCAACAACAGATTCTGATTTTTTAATGAAAGTGAATATGTTACAGCAAATAATTTCAATGAAACGACCACAACGAAATTTGGAGTTAAAAAATTCATTTGTGTTTGTGTTTTCTACCTTTCCACTTAAAATAAGATTTCCTAATTTTAGGTCATATTTTCAGGACAGACTGTCATATAATTTTACTTCCTTTTTTTCGGTTCGAAGTATATGTTCATAAAGTTTAAAAAAAATTCATTTTTGTTCTGGGTTTAGTGAAATGCGGGTTAGAATATATAATTATTTATTTTTATTTTGGTAATATATTATCATTATAAGTAATATGCTGAAAATAACATGCATTTAATGAAAACATTTAATGAGATAATATTTAATTTTTTAATGCTTACTTCTCAGGTTAAAGAACTTTTGTTTTACATTCTGGATTAATCATAGCTCTGTTTTGTTTTCTTGGTATGAGGTACTTTGAAAATAATGTACATTGTATTACTTTGGTAATTTTGGTTCCCAGCGTCTAATTATGCTGGAACTCAGTTTTAAAAAATACTTTAGATTGAGTTAACGAAGGCTGTATACACTGAGTGAGTGCGCCTTGCACTCACAATTATGTGAGTGCAAGGCGCACTCACATAATTCATAATAAGGCGCACTCACATTAGGGCGTTTTACACCCGCTTAGGATGTTTATTTTTTCTATTCTATGCATACGTATCGTAACAGCGTTGTTCTACTGTATATTCTGATGTACATTTAAACAATCACTTCCATCTTAAATTACATGCAACGCCCGGTACATTTTCTGCTAAACACATATCTGAAAATCTGCTTTTAAATATGTGCTACTTATAACGTAAAAATTAAGAAATATTGTGTATTCATATGATTACTTAGAGACAGTTTGACAGAAAATTAATTGATTTTACCTCATTAAATAAAACAAATTATACCCTGTTCCATATAGTAGAATTTAATAAATGTCAGATTCAAACATGTGATTTAATAACAGGCAAGGCAAGTCATCTAGCTTGCATCGTATTACTGATGAAGCTTGAAAGTTTGAAGATCATTATTCATCGAAAATTGCAATATCAATCTGTAATTAAGGGCTTAACTTGAGATGAAAATTGCTGAAATTGATTAATGTTCCATTTAGGAAGTGCTTGTTCGAAAAATATGTCCCTCCATGTAGATATATCATATAAAAGCAATGGATTATATGGAATATATAACCATTAACTGTCAAATTTGCTCAGGTAACAATGTTTTAGGTGGAGACAAGTAACTAAAATTGCTGCGTGGAATTGCATATAGCTTATTCAAAATGTGGTATTTTTACTATTTTGTACAAAACACAAATGCACAAACTAATATTTCGCTCTACATTAAAAAAATGTAGCTACCGCCGGCTGTGTTTGACAAATTTCTTCTTCCTCAAGTTTCTCTGCTCTGTACCGCAAAAACTATAGCATAAAACTTGGTACACGTGTAGAGAAAGGCTTGAAGAACACGCTCAAATAAATCGTTTTTCGATATTATATTGTAGTGTAAGAAATATCTAATGTCAAATTCAAAGATAAAATTGAGCTGTGAGTTGGCGTTTTAGCTATAGCAATACCGCTAACAATAGCAATACCGCGAATATTTGTAGGCAGGTACCTATATAGCTGAATTTTTGCAGGACGCAGCTCTTTTTTTACTTTCCCTGCAATACATGGTAATGTATAGGGCAAGTATTCGAATCATGTCGAAAATCGCAACTCCAGTTTTCAACGGATCTACACGTTTCAAGATCTCTAGAATACGAAAAAACCATTTTTAGCGTGACGTCTGTGTGTGTGTCTGTCTGTGTGTCTGTGCAGATTCTGTATCCACTCTAACTAAAAAACTAATGGTCCGAATTTCACAAAATTTGGTAGGTGGCGACTCACTTGTGAGCGAGTCTGGTGCTGATTAGTTTTGGGTACGATTTGGAATAAAAGAACCCGCCTTTTTTTGCGAAATGGCCCGCAAAAGCTTGCATCCACTCTAACTGAAAAACTACTGGACCGAATTTCACAAAATTCGGTAGATGAGTCACTTGTGGGTTACTCTTGTGCTGATTAGATTTTAATATGAATCGGAAAAAAATAACCTGTCTTTTTTTGCAAAATGGCCCGCAAGAATCGTCAAAATCTAAACTAAAGAACTAGGAATATTCAAATATATCCATTAAATGCTCGTTTAATACGTAATTTTTAACGACGAAAATAATAAGACCAACTCCATTACACTAGGACTAGCCGTTCTCGAGATATTTTAGATTTCCGTATTTTCTCTACACCACCTTTGAAAATAGGTCCGGTTACCGAATGAGAACGAAAATTGAATTAAAAGTGAAATAAATTTAATTAAAATATAGAGAGAGTTAATATAAGTCTGCAGTGAAAGTCATGTGCTGCACACATCAGATTTTTTATTTTGTGGCTGTTTGAAATATTTTACTTCTTATGCACTTGTGTAGCGAAAAATGTTCTTTTGTATCAGAAGGTCCCCCGATTTTCTCTGTCTTGTACAGCAAAACATATAGCATACAAAAAATATAAAATTTGGTACGTTTATACAGAAATAATAGAGTAACACGAGGAAATAAACCGTTTACCAATTTGAACTTTAGTGTGGCATGAAATAGCTCGCGAAACCTCTTGACTCGTGAATCAGGTAACGGAGTTTGGCACATCGTAGTGAACATGGGACTTAGCCCCCTAGTTAAGAAAAATAAAACTTTTCTGCCTGTGAGTTACAGCAAAACTTACTTCCTAAACAAAGAGATAATCGAATATCTAGATCTGGGGTACCCAACACGAGAAATCGTACCGGGGGAATAGATATTGAAATCGAAATCCCAGTTATGAACAGGTAACAACATATCCCAATAAGACGCTTTCACCCTTGCATATTACGCCAAGCAAAGTAAGGGAACAGAAAGGCCGCATTAATGTGAGATTTAAAATAAAGCATACAGAGAAAAAAAATTAAACTTTTGAATTGCTAGTAAAGATGTAAAAAAATGTGATAAATTAGAGGGATGAACAAGTAGACATACCCATATAAAAGACAAAGATGAAATAGTAATTAAATAGAAGTAAAATGTGATAAGAAACGTAAACATTGGGATAATTAAATTAAAAATTTACTCGAAAATATGTAGTAAATAACAAAATGAAGAAAATAAGATTTAAAATAAGATTTAAAATAGCAAAATAAGATCGGGGTTTAAATGGCAATGGGCTTGAATGAGTCTTCATTATAACAAGGAACTTAAACAAAACAGTCAATTAAAATGCAACTAAATAGACAACAATAATTAAGGAAATAACAAAAATTAGAAAATGGGACCAGGTTTGGATTGCTAAATTAGCCGCAATATACAAAAGACATACAATTAAACCATTTTAAAACACCAAAGCATGATAATGCAAATCAGAAAACTGTGAGCAACAAATTATGTCGGTAACCGGCTTCAGAAATTAAATTTATAAACAAACTTAAAAAAAAAATACAATCCCTGCTGTCCTGATGTCCTGCTGCCTTAAATCACTTATAAGGCAGCAGCGAATGTAATATGAAATAAGGTAATACTAAAAATCATGGAAGCAACTGGTTTCGAAAGCTTATAAATTAACCCCAAACAACTGGAATTAAATAATATTAAATTAAACTACTAAAAATATTACGAATTAATGAAATTTGAATTAAGGGTAATATAACAAATTGGGGCAAGTGCGCGGTTTCAGAAGCTAGAAGAGGCTTAATAAATAGCCTTCAATAAACGTAAATTGAAGCTGTTAATTTTAACAGCTTTCAATAAGTTTATCAAATAAACTGAATTAATTCAATATAACCACATAAAAATAACAAGTAAACAAGTTAACAAAATTATGAGAGTTGAAATAAATAAAAACTCCTACTAAAAGATCTACTGATGTGAGTAAAAGCACGATTTTTCGCGTACTGTAATACTTACTGCATTATTTATATTCAAATAACATGCGAATAAACTATTTTAAATGTTCCCAAACCCAATACTGGAACTTAGAAGATGAACAAAACTAAAGAAGTATCGATCTCGGAAGCTATATCACCCAACGTTACCAGCTAAATTCAGATAATAATAATATAATTATTAATATCCCACTTAAAATATAGCCATCCGCCTATCTTTCCGTCTGTCTGTCTTCATGTATTCTGACTGTGTCCCCATTTTGAGTGTTGTTGTTGAGACCCAGACCGTCCGACCTACCAGAAAGGTGTAAGGTGACTGCTTGGACGGCCAGGAAGTGCCACTCAATTTAGACTGGAACTAAGTGGGGGAGAAGTGTGGGTCTGTAAGTCCTCTCGGAAGGACTTACAGACCCACATGTTTAACGTGATCGTAATTCGCGTGAACACGGCGGCAGTTTTGGCAGTGGCGGGAATCGAACTCGGCCTACCGAGTTCAATTCCCCCTCGCTAACCACTGGGCTACCCCGCCCTCCTATATTGAGTGTGATAAAATCGTTATATAAGCCTCCAAATTAAGGTGACGTAACCTCTTAGAGACACCTATATCAGTGGCGTCGTCAAGATGGGATTTGGGGGTCCTAACCAATGAATTTCGAAGAAATGTTATATTGATAAATGGAAAACAACATATTTAATTACAATCCTCTCTATTCCCTAAATTTTTTCTGGCTACGCTACTAATCTCTTTAATAAATGTAATTCAAAATCCGATAATGTGACCCCATCATTGTTTAAATCTCTATAACTAAAACTGTGGAAGCTTTATACATTAACGAAATAAAAAATAAACCTTTTAATCTCGGAAGCCATAAATGAAAATCATATCTATATTTTGGCCCCTAATAAAAAGATCAGAAATGCTTGTATATATATATATCGGTGCTTTTAAAACTTTTTTTAAATTTAACTGTTTTGAAACCCTTTTGAAATTTAATTTAATGGCGGGACCCCAAAATAAGAAAACACTCCTTTTGTTCCGAATTATGCATTTAAATTTTACTTGTTTTGGAATGTTTATGAAAATTTACACGAAATCTGCACACGTTGCGGAACCTCTGGAATACCGTCATGGAACCACAAGATTTCCCCGGAACAAAATTTGGAAAGCAGTGATCTATATAAATTGCAAAATGAGCTTCTATATATATATTCCTATCTACGTATCTTATAATCATTCTTTTTATGAGAATTATTATATAACTTTAAAGAGAAAAACTCCATAAATCAAAGTTAAACCCAAATTATGAATTTTAAGTGCGTTTGAATTACTCCTGCCCTACGAAGAATGGGTATATAACTAAAACCAAATTATCTAACTAATACCAAATAATTTCTTTTCAATGACTCTATATTTACGAAATTGGCTAACATTCGAAAAGCGATGAGTTTCGTTTTCAACACGAAAGTTTAATGATATGGCCCCTAATCTATAAACACACAGTACCACATTAATCCAGCAGGGAAGTGCCATTTATCTATGGCGACTGCCTTCCTCCAATCGGTAATTAAGTGGTAATCGTTGAGAATTAGGCCGGTCGGGGGTTGATTAATAAGACCAGACATATATTTGTGCTCGATCCAATGTCGTGAACCTAAATCCTGTTTATAAACACTTAATTTTAATTTCCAGTGTATATTTAGATAATTTAAATTTATTATACTTTTGAGAAGTAAATTATTTTTCTATTTTATCTAAAAGGTATTTAAAAATTGCCTATTACTTTCCTTATATACATAATATATAAGGAAAGTATTGTGACGGTGTCGAAAATTCGAATTTGAGTTTTCGACGGGAGAGCACTTTTCAAGCATCCCTGATCAAGAATCAAACATTTTTGATGTGATGTGTGTGTGTGTGGAGACAATATATCACGAACAAACAGAGCGATTCGAATGAAATTTGGTACAAAAATCACAATCCGTGAATAGTGAAAGCCTATTGTTTTTAAACGTAATCGAATGCTCAGAACCCCCCTATATTTTCGAGTGAAATTTTGAAAAAATCATCAAAAAATCTAAACCTTTAATAAAGTTACGCAAATAGCCATTTACTATGTAATTTTTCCTTTGAAAGCGATTGACATAAACTTTAGAACGCTAGCATGAACATTTCTTGAGATATTGCACATTTTTAAAATAAATTTATCAAACAATCCCATAAATTAAAAAATATATATATTAACTGTTGAGAAACATGTTCACTTCACTTTTCATATGTAATATGCTATAAATTTGGTGGCATCATTCGCGTGGATCTAGCTCATTCCATTCATGAGAAAAGATACTTTGAGTAATACTTTTGTATTTGAACGTCAACAGCTATTTATTTGTTATAAGAATACCTTATTTTTAAATTCATAAAGGTTGGCGATATTTTGCCGCCGAATTTGGCAAAATGTCGCCAACTTGGCGATTTTTTTAATGTTGCCAAATTAACGAAAAGTTCGCCAGATGGATAAAAATGACACTAAATCAAAGAAAATGATTACTAATTGACGAAAATTCAATATCTTGGAAAGAATATAAATATCTATTACAAAAAAAACCTATTATTTATTGTAAAAGATGTAAATTTATTGCATTATATAAGGAAAGTCATGTGTTGCCCAAATCAGATTTCTTAATTTTAGGATTATTAACAGAGTGAAATGCAGGATCACTCGATATTAAGTTTTGAACAAAATAGTTTTCGATAATGTTGTTTCACAGTAATATTTCTTATTTATTCATGTTCTTGTTAATCACACTATTTTGTATAGTAAAAGTGGGGGAAGTAAGCAGGTGGATACGTCTTGTCTATTAAGGGTTCCGCAGTTCACAGTAATTAATCCATATATTAAATGCAGGATTTTGAAATGTTCGTTTTAACACTTTACAACATATTTGAAAAGTGTTTATGATTTTGTCCATTCTGTTTGTTTGTCTGTCTGTCCGTCTGTCCGTTCGCACGATAACAGCCGTAAGAATGACTTTATCAAAATGAATTTTTAGTATGTTGTTGAGACGACCTGTGGGACATGTAAGATTGTAAATGAATAATATCATCCAATTAGTTTTAGATTGAACCCAGGATGAAAAAGTGAAACACATTGTACCCTATGGGACCTAATTTTTTAAGCAAAGTTAAAATTCACAAATTCTTTGAACATTTTTGGAAATATTTAAATTATCCCATAAAATATATAAAAACCATTTCAGCAAAATATGTTCGGTAGTTTTTTTAAATAAAAATTAAAATAATAATTACACCCATATAATATGAAGAGATCACGTGACCCACTTCAAAATAAAATATGGCTTCCATCGGGTTTCCCAATGTAAAAATCGTGATTTTTAAAGTTCTTTTAAATTTATATTTAGTGTTGCATCTGTCCTAAAACTATTTTTTTGCGTAATTTCTGTGCATCTGTATTCTACGCTAACGCAATTACAATATTTTTAAACTTAAATAGCAATCAAACTTAATTGACTATTTCTACAACGAAGCCGAATTTTAACGAATGCAGAATGTAGACAAATCAAGCTGTAAGATGAGTTGTATAGGAATTGTAATTTTTTTTTCACGCAAAATTATTTAACTTTGGAGTCTGTAATGAACGTATATGAATGAAATATTCACTGTTTTACATAGAGAGCCGGACGATTTATATTTCTATGACGTCATTTAAATAAAGTTTATTTTTCTTCGAAGAATTTTTAAGTTTTCAAGTAAAATAAATTATTGTAGGTCTGTTATAATTTCAAAAATGTCGTTGCTGAATGTATTTCATTTTAGAGATGTTTAAATAGCATTACATTTCCTTTGAAAAGCATTTCATAATCAATACTTTATGCATGATTGATCTTTGTTGTTATTTTTATCCTGCTTCCACTTTGAATTAGACGTAACACTAAAAATTGTTCGAAATTTAAACATCACATTATTTCATTCCCTTTCTTTCCTAATCCAGTTGTAACCATCCGGTAATTTTATTCTATATCGCATGACTAAATGTATTTCTGAAAAATAATTCAAATGTTTTCGTTCAATAGATGTTACAAAACAAAGATTGTTTAAGATGAGAGCATATGAATCCGTACTGTTAATTAACACTTCTACAGTTCAAAATATTTGTTTGTTTATTTTCGTCCATCGAATAAACATATTTACCTCACGCCTCTATTTTATACCAACCAGAAGTGTCCGTGGTAATTTTCATAGATTTGGATTAGGATAACTACTGTATGGTAATATGTTTATAATTTTAATAAATGCATGTTTATATTTTTATTAATAAAATACAGGAAACACCCATTTTGCGGGATCCCAATTTTAGAGCCATTTCATTGGACTGTCATTTTCTTTATTTTGACATCTTCACTAGTGTTAAAAATTCCACTAATTCGCTTTTTGGTGATTTTTTTTACAAACACACTATTTATTTTTTTAGGCATCGGGCGAGTCACCGGAGACGTATCGAAAATTCACATTCAGGGCCAATGTGCCCATGTGAGTCATATAATGCCGTGTGAATCAGTGTTAACACGTGGTCTGTTCCGTGTGATAGTACATATTTCTCTGTTAGATATATACCTATTCTTCGTACGGAATATAGTAATTAAACTTATTTCGAAATTTTCAGCGAACATTTAATATTTAGAGTCTTTCGAAATTTTATAAAGATTCTCACTGAAAGAATAGAATTGAGTCAATTTTTCTGGTATGAAATAAAAGAAAATAGACAGTAAGAATCCCAGCTTACGAATTTATTTATATAGATAACAATTTTATCAAGCAACTTACATTTGCTCATGTGAAAAGCACCGTGTACTTCGGTCTGTGCCAAAAGTGATATATGTCTTCCCTCGTTTTGTTACCTGATAAATCTTTCATAATTTTACAAACAGAGCCACAAAACAGGGACCAACTAGCGTATGGGATTTTGAATTGCATTTATTGTAGACAGTGTCAGAAAACTTTTATATCACGTTAGTTTGATGACTTTAATAATAATTGATTCCCCTTTGTTTTGGGGCTCATATAACGAATGGGTTTCGCCCACAGTTGGGAAACAGTCACTAGGATATGAAGACAGACAAGAGAACAGACATGCGTCTATATTTTAAGTGGAGCTATACCAAGATTATCCATCAAATGTTCATGAAATTTGGTACATCCGTTCACCCTTAATTACGAGGCAAACAGATGAATTTTCAATTTTATTTATACAGATTATGTTAACAAAAATTTTGAGTTTCTCTCTTTTAGAATATCTATTGATCCGCATAAAATCTTATTTTGAAAATCAAAAATATGTTTTTTATGAATACTGCTATTTTTCGAATATATTTCGATTTTTTTAAAATTATCTGAAATCTTGAATATAGCATTGTACGCATAAATTAAAAGTGTAACAATGCAATGTGCTTTATTACTACAAAGTTTTACCAATTCCCTCTGTGGTATGTCATTTGCGCAAAAAGAAATATCAGCAAAAGCTTGGTAAGTTTCAGTTTCTACACTCAGTTTAATCATACGACTCTTAATTTATACACATATGGTGCCGCATTTATCCGCAGGGTGAGCTTCCATTTGTTTACAGAGAGTGTCCCTCCCCCAATTCGTAATTAAGGATCAACCGCTGAAAATGAGGGCGACAGAGGGTGATTAATAGCGCTAGGAGAAAATTTGTATTCGAACCGAAAGTGAGCACCTAATGCAAGATTATCAGTATTCCATTTTAGCGTACTAGGTGAATTTAGAATCATAATCATTTCGCAGTAACAGAAGCAGTAATGTATTGTGAAACTTATATAATCCGAACTTAAACCCACATACCCCTGGGAAAAGTTATGGTTAAGTAATTTGGCACTTCATACAACTACGTGATTATGTATTTTTAGGTAATATAATTTTCGTGTTATACACATGTATTTTTCTGCAGAAAGATCGGATGTCTGTTGGCCTTGATCGTCTGGCTCAATTTATAAATTTTCTTTTGTTAATTATATTCTTTCAATCGGGTATTTGTGAGGATTCTAATATTTATTATCATTTTTTTGTTAATTTTACTTTTTGTGATTTTAAATTATGTTCCAAACTTCTCAAATCCATTTTTAACACTTTACAACAAAGTTGAAAAGTGTTTATGACTTTGTTCATTCTGTCTGTCTGTCTGTCTGTCCGTTAGCACGATAACTGCTGTAAAAATGACTTAATCAAAATGAAATTTTAGTATGTTGTTCAGACGGTCTGTAGAACCTATGGGAATATAAATGAATAATATTACCCAATTAGTTTTGGATTGAACCCGGGTCGAAAAAATGAAATACATTGAGCCCTATGGGACCTAATTTTTCAAACATTTTTTAAGCGGATTTAAAATTCACAGATTGCTTCGAAAATTTTAGGTAATATTCAAATTGTTCCATAAAATATATAAAAAAAAATTCATCGAAATATATTCAGTAGTTTTTTAAATAAAAATTAAAATAATAATTACACCTCTTATATGAAACGATCACCTAACCATGATATGAAACGATCACATTACCCACTTCAAAATGATATATGGCATCTATCTTGTTTCAAAATCGTGATTTTTTAAGTTCTTTTTAATTCATATTGAGTGTTGTATCCGTCCTAAAACTACTTTATTTTTGCTTAAATTCTGTGCATCTACATACTGAAACAACGCAATGACAATATATTTGAGTTTAAATGCTCATCTAAATTTGATTATTTCTACAACTAAGCCTATTTTTCACCTATGTAAAATGTAAACAGCAAAATATAGTGAATGAGTTGTATTAGAATTCCTGTATTTTTTAACACAAAATAATTTAGTCCATGGAGTCTGCATGGCTGATATGAATGAAATATTTATTGATTTCATAAAGAGAAGGACGACTTTTTTCGATGAAGTTTCAAGCATAGAGTTTAATTTTTTGTAGCTCCATGGTCTTAAACAAAATGTTTAAATAAAATAAATTATTATAGTATTGTGATGAATGAAATGAATGGGAGAAAGTTATGAATGAAATCCTGTTTTTATAGAGAGATCCAGGCGTGTTATTTTTTCTATGACGTCATTTGAATTGATTTCAGTTGTTTTCGATGAAGTTTTCAAATATAGTAAATTATCGTAGTATTATGATAATTCTAAAACTATTACCGAGGAATGTATAACATTTTAGAGATGTTTAAACCAGGCAATTTATATTTCAATGCCGTCATTTGAATGAAGTTCAATTTTTTCGATGAAGGTTTAAGTTTTCAAATATAATAAATTAATGCAGTATTATGATAAGTTTCAAAATATTACTGAGGAATGTATTGCATTTTAGACTTGTTTAAATAAAATGGCATTGAAGTTGGAAAGTGTTTCATAATCAATGCTTTAAGCATGATTGATCTTTCTTGTTAAAATTATATTCTTGCTATTAAGTAAGTCTATATATGGCTGTCAGTTTCGAATGCAAAAGCCAGTTTACCGAGAAAAGGATACGATATATATATATTTGATCGTCTAGTGTGCAAACCTTATGTCGCCCATTTGGAGTCATGCAGGGTTGAAGGTGGTATCGAAATGTTTTTATGGAAAGTAAAGACAATACGAAGTAAATAGTGTTTAATATTATTTTCAACATACAGATTTAAACTCAAATTTTATGTTAGGACTGTCAAACATTTTATGTATTTTTTTTATTAATAGTGTTTTTCTGTTTCATAAACACGTATTAACATACTATTTCTAGCTAGAGAAATCATTTGAACAATTTTAATTTCTAAATTGTAACTATTATTGGCGAATATGAAATAAGTCCCTTTTCTAAAATTTTATATTTAATTCTAAATTTAGTTACTTATTTTATTTATATAATGGTATGGAATCTCCTAAAAAAATAATACTGCAGTGGGATCACACCAACAAAAATATATCCCACTTATGGTCTAGAGAGGAATATCAATAACCGCAGTAATTTACGACTAAAGTACGGGTAAGAATACGGGTAAGAAACATTTAAGTACAGGTTAGAATCGGTAAAGTATACATTCAGTTTCCTAAAATTGTATCTCGTATAGAATCATATTTGATCCTATTTTAACGATACGATAAAGGTTAATCATCCTCATCAAAGGTTAATCATCATCATCACGATAAAGGTTAATAAAGGTTAACCATCCTTTTAAGTTATCCAGTTTGAAGATGAATGATTCGATACCTGGTTGGGATAGTGAATCCTTTATATATAAACTTCGACAATCGAAATTGAATCTACTCAATGCCAGCGCCTCAATCACTCAGCTATCTCGGGCCAATAGTCATGAATTGTATATTCATTTGAAATTTAATGAAATTTGCATAACTTAAATAATATATTTTTTCATTTAACGACATGGTGTTCATTTTACTGATGCCAACTTACTAAAATTTATAGGAACAAACATATCTTTCGATTGGTTTATCGAAAATCATTGAATGTGGTTTAAATCGCTTTATCCTCAACAAATGTAGACTTTTAAAGCAATCACTTATTTCATATAAATCTGTTTTATATCGTTTTATTTTTTAATAATTTTTGTGGGTCATATAATAAAAAGAGTATTTACCGATTCGTATCTAAATATAATCCAACCCCCCACGATAACGCATACATACCTAGCTTGCTAAATTTCATGAAACACAAGCGCATGATTTTCCGCATTCCTGGTTGCTCTAAAAGTGTAAATCGATCAAAATCCGATTCTCGGAATTTCGACCTCCTCACAAAATTATCCCTTTACATTTATAATGAAAGTAATAAAAAGCGAGGACTCGGTAAGATAAGGAAAACGATTGGAAATGATGACGATTGAAATTTATCGAAATTTTCGTACTCGGTGCATTATTATAATACTCATCAGTACTTTACTTTTTTTCCCTTTTGAACACACCGTATTTACGAAAATGACCAAACACGTTTTTATAAGTTTTAGGTTTTTCGCTCAATATTGTAGCGTAGTTGGTTCCTAATATATAAACATACATCGCCAAATTAACTGGTAGGGTATTCAGCCAAGCTGAAGATTACCAATCAGTAATCCATCTTTATGTACTTTAAATTGATCTTCCAGAATCTATAATGAAGAGACAATGTTTCGAATGAAGACGTTCAGGAAGATTGATAGGGCTCCGTGAAAGTTTGTATGGGTCTGGAAAGTAAACACATGATACAAAAGTATCAATATTATATGCAAGCACACAAGGTTTAGAAAATTTAAATGTCTTGCAGCTTATATATCTTGCAGCTTTAAATATCTTGTTTTCTCAGTTCGACTTGCAATTTAGGTTTTTGATTTACTTGGTATCTTTGTTGCTTTATTGTTATTTTTGTGTTATACTGTTTAATTTTTTTTGTGTGTGTGGTTCTGTTTTATTGCGTTTCTATGTTTTTTCCAGCCATCTGTTGTAATTGCTTTATATCATTTGTGTGAGTTGAAAGCCTGGGCAATATATATATATATATATATATATACAGGGTGTTCCATAAATTCCGAATTAGTTAAAAAATTCCTAAAACTTGAAGAAATTTGTATATTTGAATGCGGTTTGCAACAAAGTTAGTCTCATGAAGGGGAATTTTTTTGATAGAGGAAAAAAAAAAGTTCAAAATTTTGTCAATAGAGGGCGTTGCACGCAAGCAATCACAAGAAATATGCAAATCAGAGTCCTATAAAATGCTGGATGTATGATTTAAAGCTCACTTCTGAATTTTCCTGTTACTGGCTTTCATTGTGATGTTGACATTGGTGGATAAAGCACTATTGGTTAAGTTGTTTTACTTCAGTCACGAATCGCCGGCTGAAACTTTACGAAGGTTTCGGACACAGAAGAGATTGAAAAAAGGTTCTGGTCCAATCGCTCCTGCCAGACTGGTTTCCCTGGTACGACGCTCCGAAAAAACGGGAAGTTTGTGTAATCGCCCTCGCAGTGGTAGACCACGTTTGTCAGAGGTCCGTACCTCCGCTGTACTAGCATCTCAATCCTGCGGTCATTCCCAATGGGAAACAAAATCCGGTGCAATGCGCATGCTGACGGACTCGTCCTCTCCAGTGCTTCAATATTTCGTCAAGGGGTGATATAAATCACAGAATACTATATTACGAAATCATAAAATATTATATTATTTAAAATAAAACTTTCCTTTACCATACATTTAAAATCGGATTAGAATTTGAAAAATAGAGGGCAGTTCTTCGTTCTGTTTACCATTCAACCATTACATTACAAATTGACAATGCCTAAAAATCGTAAAATCTCAGAACGAACATTAAAATCCAAGGCAACACTGTACATATTCGTAAATATTCTCATTGGGATGCAATGTTGTTCATTTTGGATCGCATTTTTACGATTTTAATCGTAAAACTGTAATTGGGAAGCATGTCAGACTGTCAGCTGCGATTTCGATCGGAACATTGTATCTTCAGCTTCTGCGCACTATTTATATTCAGTTGCCTTACACCTTTCTGGTAGGTCGGACGGTCTGGGTCTCAACACTATTTATATCACAGAATACTATATATATAATATTAGTCTGTGATTTTTATCACCCCTTGACGAAATATTGAAGCACTGGAGAGGACGTCCGTGAGCATGCGCATTGCACCGGATTTTGTTTCCCATTGGGAATGACCGCAGGATTGAGATGCTAGTCTCCGCTGTGGCTTCGCAAATGCACACTCTAAGGGAACAGTCAACGAGTGCAGCAAATAGCGCACGAGAACTGGCAAGAATAAGTGGTATACCGAAGACATCGGTATTCCGCATGCTGCATGGTGTATTAAAATTGTACCCCTACAAGTTGAAATCACTGCACCAACACTTACCAAATGACACAGCTAAGCGAGGGCAATTCGCAAATTGGGTTTTGTCGAAAATCGACGAAGATCCACAATGGCTGCTCAATATCTTGTGGACAGACTAGGCTCATTTTTCATTGCATGTGGAACTGTCAATACCCATAACTGTAGAATCTGGGCTAAGGAAAACCCACATGCCTACAGTGAGGAGCCCTTACATGTGTTACTTTTTGGTGTGATTTGGTGTTACTGTTTGATTAATCAGCCGTCACTGTACAATTGAATGGCCCCCTCGCTCACCGGACTTAACACCCCTAGATTTTTGGCTCTGGGGTTGCGTTAAGGCCCGAATGTACCGCAACAGCCCATCTTCTTTAGTGCAGTTGAAGGATGCCATTCGCCACGAAATCTGCATCCATCCGGATATACTACATGCTGCAGTTAACAGTGTTGTCGCTCGCTTGCAAACTATCATTTGTGGTGATGGCGGACACATAGAACAAGTACTCTAGTGCTATGATGTGCTTGTAAACATTTGCCTGCATGCAAATAAACGTAGTTTTCCACGGAATTCTGTGATTGCTTGCGTGTAGCGCCCTCTATTGCAATATTTTGAACTATTTTTTTTTCCTCTACCAAAAAAATCCCCCTTCATAAGACTAACTTTGTCGCAAACCGCATTCAAATATAGCAATTCCTTCAATTTTTAGGAATTTTTAAACTAATTCGGAATTTATGGAACACCCTGTGTATATATATATATATATATATATATATATATATATATATATATATATATATATATACATATATATATATATATATACATATATATATATATATACATATATATATATATATACATATATATATATATACATATATATATATATACATATATATATATATATACATATATATATATATATACATATATATATATATACATATATATATATATACATATATATATATATATATACATATGTATATATATATACATATATATATATATATACATATATATATATAGATATATGTATATATATATATGTATATATATATATATATATATGTATATATATATATATATATATGTATATATATATATATATATATGTATATATATATATATATATATGTATATATATATATATATATATGTATATATATATATATATATATGTATATATATATATATATATATATATGTATATATATATATGTATATATATATATGTATATATATATATATATATGTATATATATATATATATATATATATGTATATATATATATGTATATATATATATGTATATATATATATATATATATATATATATATATATATATATATATGTATATGTATATATATGTGTATATATATGTATATATATATATATATGTATATATATATATGTATATATATGTGTATATATATGTATATATATATATATATGTATATATATATATATATGTATATATATATATATGTATATATATATATATATGTATATATATATATATATATGTATATATATATATATATGTATATATATATATATATGTATATATATATATATATATATATATATGTATATATATATATATATGTATATATATATATATATGTATATATATATATATATATATATATATGTATATATGTATATATATATGTATATATATATATATATATGTATATATGTATATATATGTATATATATATATATATGTATATATATATATATATATGTATATATATATGTATATATGTATATATATATGTATATATATATATATATATGTATATATGTATATATATATGTATATATATATGTATATGTATATGTATATATAT